>JBBGZY010003447.1:0-37161 GCA_037952925.1 Lithobates clamitans | reverse complement strand
GAGGGAGAGAGAGAGGGGGGCGAGGGAGAGAGAGAGAGGGGGGCGAGGGAGAGAGAGAGGGGGGTGAGGGAGAGAGAGAGGGGGGCGAGGGAGAGAGAGAGGGACGGGAGAGAGAGACAGAGAGAGAGAGGGGGGCGAGGGGGCGAGAGAGAGAGAGAGAGAGAGAGAGAGAAGAGAGAGAGAGAGGGGGGGGAACGGGAGAGAGAGAGATGGACGAAAGAGAGAGAGAGAGGGACGAGAGAGAGAGAGGGACGAGAGAGAGAGAGACGAGAGAGAGAGAGGGACGAGAAGAGAGAGAGAGAGACGAGAGAGAGGGGCGAGGGGAGAGAGAGAGGGGGCGAGGGGGAGAGAGAGAGGGGGGACGGGGAGAGAGAGAGAGGGGGACGGGGAGAGAGAGAGGGGGACGGGGAGAGAGAGAGGGGGACGGGAGAGAGAGACAGAGAGACAGAGAGAGACACAGAGGGAGAGAGAGAGACAGAGAGAGAGACAGAGAGAGAGACGAGGGAGGGGAGAGAGAGGAGGGGGGGAGAGAGGGGGAGAGAGAGAGGGAGGGGGGGGGAGAGGGGAGAGAGAGAGGGAGGGGGGGGGAGAGGGGAGAGAGAGAGGGAGGGGGGAGAGAGAGAGGGAGGGGGGAGAGAGAGAGGGAGGGGGGAGAGAGAGAGAGGGAGGGGGAGAGAGAGAGGGAGGGGGAGAGAGAGAGGGAGGGGGGAGAGAGAGGGAGGGGGGAGAGAGAGAGGGGAGAGAGGGAGGGGGGAGAGAGAGAGGGGAGGGGGGAGAGAGAGAGGGAGGGGGGAGAGAGAGAGGGAGGGGGAGAGAGAGAGGGGAGGGGGAGAGAGAGAGGGAGGGGGGAGAAGGGAGGGGAGAGAGAGAGACAGAGAGAGACAGAGAGAGACAGAGACGAGAGACAGAGACGAGAGACAGAGAGAGGGAGGGCGAGAGAGGGGGGCGAGGGCGGGGGCGAGGGCGAGAGAGGGGGGCGAGGGCGAGAGAGAGGGGGGCGAGGGCGAGAGAGAGGGGGGGCGAGGGCGAGAGAGAGGGGGGGCGAGGGCGAGAGAGAGGGGGCGAGGGCGAGAGAGAGGGGGGCGAGGAAGAGAGGGGGAGGGAGAGAGAGGGAGAGCCTGATCCTTGAAATCAAAAATCGCAGCTGCATCAAGATTACACTGTAAACTCATTGGAATTACAGAGGAAAGCGAATTAAGTTTCACTGCCTGTGATCCTTCAAATTGCACTACAAAACTCATCAGTGTAAACCGAGCCTAAAAAACCAAGTGTCCTTCCTTGCTTACATGTTTCAGCCCTGCATGGGCCTTAGTCATCATAACTAAGGAAGGGCACTTGGTTTTTTTAACTACAACTTTACATTACTACTGTGGCTGTAAGGGTGAGCAATGCACACTTCCACTGGGACCTACATGGACTTTCCAGGTTGAGCAGCGCTTGCCATTTAGTTCTGTTACGTTATTATGAGTAGAGGTCGACCGATATATCGGCCGGCCGATATATCGGCCGATATTTGGCGTTATTTACTTAATCGGCATCGGCCGCTTGTGCTGATAAAAAAGGCCGATTGTAACTTCAGCCGTGACTTGCAAATGACTTCTGTAATAGAAGTTAATGCAAGTTTCCCTAAGTTATCTGTGATGTTTTCTTCTCTCCCCCTCTGGGCAGCCTGCCAAGTCTGATAAGAAGATACATTTGTATCTTTCAGGTTCTTTTTATCAATAGACTGAACTCCGTGGAGAAGTTTTCAGTTTAACCATTTAAAGACTAAATCTTTTCTGACACTTGTTGCTTACAAGTAAAATCCTGTATTTTCTGCTAGAAAATCACTTAGAACCCCCAAACATTATATATATTTTTTTAGCAGAGACCCTAGGGAATAAAATGGTGATTGTTGCAATATTTTATGTCACACGGTATTTGCGCAGCGGTCTTTCAAACTCAATTTAAAAAAAAAAAAAAAATACAGTAATGAATTAAAAAAAAAAAACCTAAGCAGTAAAGTTAGCCCATTTTTTTTCGTCCAAAAGTTTTGATTACCTGTTTTTGTGTATTTAATATTTAAGATAGTTTTTTTTTTTTTTTCGTTTTCTAAATTATACATACAAGTGAACTGATTGGAGGTTTGTTTTGTTAATGTTTAAATGAAAAAAAATTTCTGTATTACTTAAGGTTGCTTTCACACTGGAGCAGGCATGCGTTGATGGTAAAACGCTGCTAGTTTTAGCGGCGCTTTACCGTCATTTTAGAGGCACTATTCGGCTGCTAGCGGGGCGCTTATAACCCAGCTAGCGGCCGAGGAAGGGTTAAAATGCACCCCTGAAGCGCCGCTGCCAAAACGCTTGGCAGGCGTTTCGGCAGCGGTGCACATTCATTTCAATGGGAGGAGTGGTGGAGGAGCGGTATTGCACCGCTCCAAAGATGCCGTTTGCAGGACTTTTTTTTACATCCTGCCAGCGCATCGCCTCAGTGTGAAAGCACTCGGGATATCACACTGAGACTGCAGGGGAGACGTTTTACAGGCACTTTACAGGCGCTATTTTTAGCCCAAAAGCGCCTGAAAAACGCCCCAGTGTGAAAGGGTTTAACTGTTAGATTTTATGATGATGAAGGGGAAAAAAGAAAAAAAAAAAATCGGCCAAATATATCGGCCCAAAAAAATCGGCATCACATATCGGCCATCGGCCACCGCGATTTCTAAATATCGGCATCGGCATCGGCCAGAGAAAACCCATATCGGTCGACCTCTAATTATGAGTTGCATTAAGGCAGCGCATTCAGCTGGAATGGTGTGTCAACACAATGCAGTGTATGATCGAACCACCAACATTCTTTATGACAATGTTTAACATCACAACACACAGAAGGTTCACATCGAAGTGTTGTTCTAAAGTGCAAGTGTATTCTGCTGTGGTGCCTAGGGGGTTTGGGTGCCAAAGAATATGAATGGCACCGCACTGCCCTGCGTTTCATGCGACAACAAAAAAAGTGTAAAATATTTTATCGTTGCCTGGAGTTCAGCTTTGAAGTCAGACAATCTTGGGGGCTGTTTTATGGAAGGGATGTGAATACTAGAAGTACTAATGTAATGGATGTAAAGAGAACAAACCGTAAATAAAAAGCAAATGTTAAAGTAACAATTGTTGAAAAAGCAAATGTTGTAAACCCTACACTTCTAACGGCTGGACATATGTGGAAAAAAATAAAAAAAATCCCCATCAGCTTGTTGTCTTTGATGGGGCAGACAGAGCAGGTCTTCCACTGACAACTGGTGACCTTAAGGCCCCTTTCACACTTATACGACTTGTCCCACGATTTTGTACTGCAAAATCGTATGACAAGTCATTCTCCATGATTTTCAATGACTACCATTCATATTGGCACGACTTTAAGTCGTGCCGACTTGAAAGTAGTCCCTGCACTACTTTGGTCCAACTTCTATGCGAGTTGTACTCCATAGACCTCAATGTTAAACCCTGAAGTAGCATGCAAGTCGTGCCTGAATAATATAGACACGACTTCAGTACGACTTTGTAAGCACAAGCCTGACTCGCTGATCGGGAAAGGAAAACTTTTTTCCTTTCCCGATGAGCGACAGGCAGTGCTGACAGCTGTCTGGTATGAATCCAGAGGGGGAACTCCACGCCAAGTTTTAAATGAAAAAACCGGCGTGGGTTCCCCCAGGGGCATACCAGGTCCTTAGGTCTGGTATGGATCTAAGGGGAACCCCCTACGCCGAAAAATCGGCGTGGGGTCCCCCCCAAAATCCATACCAGACCCTCATCCGAGCACGCAGCCCGGCGGTCAGGAATAGGGGTGGGGACGAGCCGAGCGCCCCCCCCCTCCTTGACCGTACCAGGCCGCATGCCCTCAACATGGGGGGTGGGTGCTTTAGGGCATGGGAGGCACCCTGCGGGCCCCCCACCCCCAAAGCACCTTGTCCCCATGTTGATGAGGACAAGGGCCTCTTCCCGACAACCCTGGCCGTTGGTTGTCGGGGTCTGCGGGCGGGGGGCTTATCGGAATCCGGGAGCCCCTTTAATAAGGGAGCCCCGCCGAAGGAATTTATTCGGCAAGACACCGGCAGAAGATGCGGACAACCGGGAGGAGACAGCGGAGAGACACCCCGAAGTCGGAAGAGGACCCCCGAAGTCGGAAGAGATCCCGGAGCTGCCTAATAAATTATTTTAAAAACCTGTGTACTGTGTTTTTTATTGACGCTTTTTTTTCCCTAGGTGAATGGGTAGGGGTACCATGTACCCCATACTCATTCACATAGGGTGGGGGGCCGGGATCTGGGGGCCCCCTTATTAAAGGGGGCTCCCAGATTCCGATAAGCCCCCCGCCGCATACCCGACAACCAACGGCCAGGGTTGTCGGGAAGAGGCCCTTGTCCTCATCAACATGGGGACAAGGTGCTTTGGGGTGGGGGGGCCCCGCAGGGTGCCCTCATGCCCTAAAGCACCCACCCCCCATGTTGAGGGCATGCGGCCTGGTACGGTCCAGGTGGGGGGGGCCGCTAGCTCGCCCCCACCCCCATTCCTGACCGGCCGGGCTGCGTGCTCGGATAAGGGTCTGGTATGGATTTTGGGGGGACCCCCACGCCGATTTTTCGGCGTAGGGGGTTCCTCTTACAATTCATACCAGACCTAAGGGCCTGGTATGTCCCCTGGGGGGAACCCACGCCAGTTTTTTTATTTAAAACTTGGCGTGGAGTTTCCCCTTATGATTCATACCAACTACTGTATGTTTTCATTTGTTAATGCCAAAAACGTGGCAAAGTAGTACTGCTCCCAAATCGCGGTAAATCGCGGCAAATCGCGGTAAAATAGCAGCAAAATCGCGGTAAAATCGTGCGACTTTGAAGTCGTATAAGTGTGAAAGGGGCCTAAAGCAGGGAAGACACAGACAAGGTATCCTGGAGGTCCTTATGAACAGGAGATTAGCTCATTTTCTTATTAGCGGACTCCCAACTTCAGAAGCAAACTGGTACTATGATATACGTCATGACCTTAAAGTGGTTTTAAACTATCTCTCAAAAAAAAAAAAAACAGCCTGCAAAACAAAAGGCATAATGAGCTAGTATGCATCGCATACAGCCCTACAAGCCTGATTCACCCATTAGGTATATACCGTATATACTCGAGTATAAGCCGAGTTTTTCAGCACATTTTTCGTGCTGAAAGTGCCCCCCCCCCCCCCCCCCCCCGACTTATACTCGAGTCAAGCACTTTTCTGCAGCAAAAAAATTAATTTTCCGAATCAACTTTGGGCTCCGTATCTCAGGGCCACTTAGTGCTAGGAACCCCAAATTTGGTGTGCAAACCCAGTAGAACTGGTACCACAACATATCCAACCCAAAAGGTCCCGAAATGACATTGCTGCAGATGGACACAGTTAACTGACTTTGGGGCCCCATATCTTGGGGCCACTTAATGCTAGGAACCCCAAATTTGGTGTGCAAACCCAGTGGAACTAGCATTATAACTTTTCCAAAGATACGGGGCCCCAAAGTAGGTTCGGAAAATGTCATTCTCTGTTGCAGAAAAGTGCTTGACATTTTCTGAACCGATTTTTGGGGCCCTGTATCTCGGGGCCACTTGCTGGTAGGAACCCCAGCTTTGGAAAAGTTATAATGCTAGTTCCACTGGGTTTGCACACCAAATTTGGGGTTCCTAGCATTAAGTGGCCCCAAGATACGGGCCCCAAAGTCGGTTAACTGTGTCCATCTGCAGCAATGTCATTTCGGGACCCTTTGGGTTGAGACCCAAATTTTGGCTGCAGCTAGGGGGCATCTAGAAACCCTTAACTACCAAGTTTGAAGTTCGGGGGACCTATGGCTGCAAATGGGCACAGTGATGCTGCAAATGGGCATTGTTGACCCTCTTTTCCACTTACAGTAGCTGTGCATTTCCCACCCTCGTCTTATACTCAGGTCAATAGTTTTACCCATTTTTTGTGGTAAATTAGGGCCTCGACTTATACTCGGAACGACTTATACTCGAGTATATACGGTACTTATTTGGGTTCAATCCCTCTGGGAAGCCTTTTGACTCTCTGGTGGTGGATCACTTATCAGCAAGTTTGGGCACGTTTTTCTATACCACACTGTTGCTCAGTTCATGTGTTAACTACTTTGAATCACATTTAGACCCCTTTCACATTGGGGCGGTTTTGCACGCGCTATTGCGCTAAAAATAGCGCCTGAAAACCGACCTGGAATTGCTGCTGCTGTGTCTCCAGTGTGAAAGACTGAGGGCTTTTACACTGGAGCGGTGCGCTGGCAGGAGGGAAAAAAAAAAAAAACTCCTGCCAACAGCATCTTTGGATCGGTGAAGGAGCGGTGTATACACCACTCCTTCACCGCTCCTGCCCACTGAAATCAATGGGGCAGCTGGCTATACCGCCGGCATAGCGCCGCTGTAGCAGCGCTTTTAACCCCTTTTTCGCCCGCTAGCAGGTGTTAAAACCGCCCCCACTAGCAGCCGAATACTGCCGCTAAAACGCTGCTAAAAATAGCGGCGTTTTAACGCCGACACCCCCACCGCCCCAGTGTGAAAGGGGCCTTTGGATACTTGTATTGTCTGGCTCACTTCCGCAATCTTTTTCATTAAGGCTTTGTCTTTTTTTGGACTATTATTTTTGGACATCATTCATATATTTTTATCTGCACATTTGTCGATAGGACACCTGGTATATTATTTTTCCTTTAAAGGTTTATCATATTTGTATACTGTACTTTATACTTATATGGATTTGCACACTGTTCATCTTGTTTTAAGTTCACTCAGATCATTATTCGTGCATCTTTTTTATATGTATACTTTTTTTATATTATTTTCAGTTCACTTTGAGATCATCTTTTAGCGCTGCACTTATCTTTCACATATTTTCTAATTTTTGCAAGTGATCCATTGGTGTGCCAGCTGCTTTTTCAACATCCTTTGAAGACAGCGCAGTATATTTGCCTTATTTTTAACAAGATTTCAGACATCCCCTGCAACAAAAATGTAATTTTTGGTGAAACTTTCAATAGGAACCTGTCTAAAAGGATGCAGGCCCAGCAGATTTCCTCATTAGTGCCCTGCTACTGCCACACCCGACAGTTAATTATGAAACCCCTCCCATTAGACCCACTCAGAACAGAGGCACAGACAAACACACAGGGATTTCTTCAGACTAACTGCTGGTTCACACAGGGGCAACACGACTTGCAGGCCGACTCACAGAGGTGACCTGCACATGACTTCAGCGGCGACTTGCAAAACGACTTCGGTATAGAAGTCAATGCAAGTCGCCTGAAGTCGCCCCAAAAATAGTACAGGAACCTTTTTTTTAAGTCGGAGCGACTTGCGTCGCTCCTATTAGACGGTTCCGTAGTACAGATCGGGACGCGACTTGTCAGGTGGCTAAGTCGCCCGACAGGTCGCCCCTGTGTGAACCGGGGCTTAGGGTCGGTTCACACTACAACGACTTGGGATCCGACTTTTCAAGTCGCCCCAAGTTGCTTGACATTGAGAATTGCATTATAGTCAATGAGAGCCGTCTTAATGTACACTACTGAAGTCGCTCCGACTTCAGAAAAGGTTCCTGTACTATTTCAAGGCGACTTCTAGGCGACCTGTACCCAAAGAATTCAATGGAAGAAGTCGCCTCCAAGTCGGATCTCCATCTATATTGAAGCGACTTTACAGGAAAAGAAATTAGTTTACCCAGGCAAACCCCCCCCAGAGAGCTGATTATTCTGTGAAAAGCCACAGCCAAAGTCACCTGTCATGGAGGCGACTTGAAGTCGCGTTGTAAGTTGCTTGAAGGAGCCCTGCAAAGTGGCGTTGAAGGAGCCCTGCAAAGTGGCGTTGAAGGAGCCCTGCAAAGTGGCGTTGAAGGAGCCCTGCAAAGTGGCGTTGAAGGAGCCCTGCAAAGTGGCGTTGAAGGAGCCCTGCAAAGTGGCGTTGAAGGAGCCCTGCAAAGTGGCGTTGAAGGAGCCCTGCAAAGTGGCGTTGAAGGAGCCCTGCAAAGTGGCGTTGAAAGAGCCCTGCAAAGTGGCGTTGAAGGAGCCCTGCAAAGTGGCGTTGAAAGAGCCCTGCAAAGTGGCGTTGAAGGAGCCCTGCAAAGTGGCGTTGAAGGAGCCCTGCAAAGTGGCGTTGAAGGAGCCCTGCAAAGTGGCATTGAAGGCGCCCTGCAAAGTGGCATTGAAGGCGCCCTGCAAAGTGGCATTGAAGGCGCCCTGCAAAGTGGCATTGAAGGCGCCCTGCAAAGTGGCATTGAAGGCGCCCTGCAAAGTGGCATTGAAGGCGCCCTGCAAAGTGGCATTGAAGGCGCCCTGCAAAGTGGCATTGAAGGCACCGTGCAAAGTGGCATTGAAGGCACCGTGCAAAGTCACGCTGAAGTGTAGGTAGGAATCTGCAACAAAGTTTGTTATACTCCTTGCAATGTACATAGATCACCCAGAGGGGAATGTTCTTTTCCTCAACAAAAGTGGAGTTACACTTTAAGCACCACTTGATTGTTGCTTACAACTCCATCAACTCTTCTTCATCCGTAGGGGTCCCTCAAGGCACTGTCCTTGAACCCCTATATAATCTCTATTTGCGCCTCCTCCCTGGGTCAGTTGATAACCTTGCACTGCTTCCAATACCATCTTTATGCTGAAGACAACCAAAACTTTCTTTTCGCTCCCCCCTTCAGTTACCTTCCACATCAATTTTCTAGCATATCTGAGGATGTCACACCACTTACTAAAAAGCAATCTTTCCAAATCTAAGCTCGCAATGTCGGGGACTTGTAGTTCTGCAACAGCTGGAGGTCCGCTAATTGCATATCCCTGATCTAGTGGCTATAATGTGATATTTTACTACTGTCCGTAATAAAAGAACATTCTTTCAGAAGAGAAAATAGCCTTAAGAACGTTCGCTTTTGTGGTGATTGCACAGAACAAATGTACAACGCAGATTTGCTGGACAAAAGGCTATCTAATTTTATTTTTGTTTACATAAATACACCCCCCCAAGATTTTCTATAGCATATTATACTGGTGATGGTGTGCATATGATGCCTAGATAAGCCACTAGCTCATTATACCCGGTGTCATATCTTGTAGGTAAAGACAATTAACCACTTAAGGACCAGCCTCGTTTTGGAATTTAGATGTTTACATGTTCAAAACAGTTTTTTTGCTAGAAAATTACTTAGAACCCCCAAACATTATATATTGTTTTTTTTTGTTTTTTTTTCTAACATCCTAGAGAATAAAATGGCGGTCATTGCAATACTTTTTTTCACACCGTATTTGCGCAGCAGTCTTACAAGCGCGCTTTTTTTTGGAAAAAATTCACTTTTTTGAATAAAAAAAAAAAAAAAAAACAAGACAAGAGTAAAGTTAGCCCAATTTTTTTTTATATTGTGAAAGATAATGTTAGGCCGAGTAAATTGATACCCAACATGTAACGCTTCAAAATTGCGCCCGCTCGTGGAATGGCGTCATACTTTTACCCCCAAAAATCTCCATAGGCGACGTTTAAAAAAATTCTACAGGTTGCATTTTTTTAAGTTACAGGGGAGTTCTAGGGCTAGAATTATTGCTCTCGCTCTACCGATTGCGGCGATACCTCATGTGGTCGGCAAGTGGTTAAGCCATCAGCTGTTTATTGCCGTCTGTATCCCTTTGGTAGATTTTCCGTGTCTGCCTGGTAAAAACTGGTGTTACTGGGACAGTGAGGTAGGGGAACCCCTTGGTGTGCTTTGTGTAATTCTTCCAGATCTGGGCAGTAATCCAGTGTTAAACTTTGCCTTACAAGCAATGGCGGCGGCATCACCCGAGAACCGATGGAGAAAAAAAAAAAAAAAAAAAAATCGGCTGGGGTGAAGACACCACTGGATTCCTGGACAGGTAAGTGTCCTAATATTAAAAGTCAGCAGTTGCAGTATTTGTAGCTGCTGACTTAATTTTTTTCTGAAGGAGGCTGGTACTCCTTTTTAACAACATGTGCTATGTTTTTACATCAGCCAGTTATGAACAACAACAACTCAATTTTAAAATGACAAAGGTGCACTAACCCGTACTTGGAAAGAAAAAAAAAATGCCTGGAATGTGGTTGCTAGAGGCAATACAAACCTGTTTGGAAGCATCCACTCATACAAGTTGCTGATTGAAGAATTCAACAGCCAATTTCTCATGAAACAACATTCCTGTTGCTGACAAAAAAAAAAAATCGAATCTAATCTGTCATATTACAAAATGTTATACTTTACAACCACCTCTCAAACTTTATATTCCAGAAAAAGACAAGAGACAAGACCAGCCACCCTGCACAAGGAGAGAGGGCAGCAGTGAGCGGTCTTTACTACAGGAAGCTCCTACACAGAGGGGAAGTCTCACACTGGATTACTGCACAGATCTGGAAGAAATACACAAATCACACCAAGGAAGAATATACATGAAGAATGGATTTATACCACATCTGCTTATCAAGCGGGTTTGAACCCACGTGTTCCCCTGCAAGTGCAATTTAGCAGCCCATTCATTCATTTGAATGGGCTGCAAATTGCACAAAAATACAGAAAAAAGTAATGCATGCACTACTTTTAAAAACACACCGCACCAAATCGCATGGTACCGTGGTACTAGAGCTGCACGATTCTGGCCAAGCTGAGGCACCTAATTTTACCAAAAAAAAACTGGGAAAACTTATTGACTCGAGTATAAGACGAGGGTGAGAAATGCGCAGCTACTTTAAGTGGAAACGAGGGTCAACAATGCCCATTTGCAGCCTCACTGTGCCCATTTGCAGCCTCACTGTGCCCATTTGCAGCCATAGGTCCCCCAAACTTCAAACTCAGTAGTTAAGGGTTCCTAGATGCCCCCTAGCTGCAGCCAAAATTTGGGGTCTCTGAACCCAAAGGGTCCCGAAATGACACTGCTGCAGATGGACACAGTTGACTGATTTTGGGGCCCTGTATCTCGGGGCCACTTAGTGCTAGGAACCCCAAATTTGGTGTGCAAACCCATTGGAACTAGCACTATAACTTATACAAAGCTGGGGTTCCTAGCACTAAGTGGCCCTGAGATACGGGGCCCCAAACTCGGTTCGGAAAATATCAAGCACTTTTCTGCAGCAGAGAATGACCTTTTCCGAACCCGAATTTGGGGCCCCGTATCTTGGGGCCACTTGGTTCTAGGAACCCCAGCTTTTAATATGCGTATATATATTGGTTGCAAAGAAAAACAAACAAAAACAACTGGACCGTTTTATGCAAGACTGATCAACAGATTGACTTCAGTACAACCGGCCTGCCCATAGATGGATTGAAATTGGGCCAATTCCTGCTGACCCAGACAAATTTTGGCCCATCTAGGGGCCGGTTTAACACACTCATTGGTTTACAGATTTTTTTTTTTTTTTTGTAAACAAACTTTTAGTAACGGCTGTAGATTCCCTATTAGTAGGTCCAATAAATACCGACACTTGTTAAAGGTCTATGAAGTCAAACATTTCATAGCTCAGTCTGAATGGTGTAGCCAGTAATAAGTGACTTCGGCGTGCGTCACAATATTATGACAGTCCAGCAGAGAGCCATAAACCACACAGCTGTGTAATAAAATCTATATATAACAACGTGTTCCACCGTCATGTATGTGATACAACGCCCTATTTGTGATTAGGCAAACAAAAGTCTGTCTTTAAATATGTAAAATAATATGATAAAAAGTCCACAGACCAATTATAATCCACAAAGTGAAAACAAAGAAAGTGTCCTTCCAATTTCAATCGGTGTAAACACCCAGTGTTCCCTACGGGATAGATCGGACTAATATATCTTACCACCAGATATTAAGACCTTCCAAGGTCCATATGCACATCAGTGAGCGATCACCCCTCACTTTCGGTATACACCGCCTCAGCTGTTCAGCCTACTTGGTGGACTCCAATGATGCAACTCCACACAGCAGTTATCCTTTAGTGAACTCCAAAACCCGATCACATGATATACCATATGGGAGGAGGAAAACCAACTCGACTTGGGAGCGCGCCCCCGCACAGTAACCCCCAGGGAGAGCGCTTCTCCTAGGGGGTTTCCCGATGCGGGGAGGAGCCGCGAGCGCCTTCGAGGGACCCCAGAAGACGAGGATCGGGGGCCACTCTGTGCAAAACAAACTGAACAGTGGAGGCAAGTATGATATTTTTTTTAATAATTTTTTAAAAGCACACAAGAGTTTATTTCAGGTTCTACTTACAGCAAAGATATTACAATAGGCTGATTGGAAACACAGGTTCGTTCATCCAACACCCTCCACGAGTGTTACAACGTCACCTCTGCTCTGTGCCTAGCCTGACGTACGTTTCGTCCAACAGGACTTCTTCTGTGAGGCAGTAAGCCATAAAATGGTTAATATCCAACCAAATAACAGAAAAGATTGCTGCAAACCTGATTTGGTAGTAGGAAACAGTACAATACCTTTACAGCAATGGCCCAAACCAATATTAAATCAGAGGACATCCTCAGTAGGGTTGCCACATCATCCCTTTAATCCAGGACACATATGAATTACACAGGTTCTGAGGCTGATTTAATGCAAATAAGGCACCAATTGAGTTTAATTACCACCTTAATTAGCCACAGAACCCGCGTAATTAATGCGTGTCCTGGATCAAAGGGATGATGTGGTAACCCTAATCCTCAGGGGTTCACCCAACAGCTAGGTGGGCTGCTCAGGGGCGGAGCTACGTTTGTAAAGCTGCAGGGCTATAAACAAGAACCTCAACTATTTACTGAAAGAGTCTCAAATCCACATGCACAACACGTGGAGGCAAGCTCTATCTTAACAAAAACTTTTTATACACAAATCTACAGACTGGTATAATAATAGGCGGTGTTGTGCACTCTTATCTGCATGCATATAGGGAGTTTGGTACCACTGTGACCATCAGTAATAAATCTATAGAATGACGAGGTCACTGCATTTCTGTCAGGATCAACAAGTAAAAGTGATATTAAAGCATAACTAAAGTCACACATTTCCCTCTCCAGTGATCCCAATTCCATGAGGGGTCCCTCACCAGAAGAGAACAAGAAGACCTGGACAGCCGCCATCTTCAGACACCTTTGAGATGGGATGATGCAAAATTTCTTGCCAACTTATACTTTTTTTTTTAATGTTGCCATTTAGTTCCCCTTAAAGTAGTTGTAAACCACTCTATCACATTTACCTATAGGCAAGCCTAGAATAAGGCTTACCTATAGGTAGTGGAAATATCTCCTAAACGTGCGCCGTGTAGGAGATATTTGCTGTACACTACGCCGATAGGGTCATCTGCGCATGCGCTGTGAAGAAATGCCCACTTCGTGCCGTTTCTTCACACCCAAGTGCCGTGACTGACGGCTCCCACACGCATGCGGCCCCGGAAGGATGAGGGGGAAGGATGAGGGGCAAAGATGGATGCGGCCACCAGCGGGGACATCGCAGGCTTTGTTTGCAGTTAAGTGCCACATAATAGGCTAGTATGCGGTGCATACTAGCCCATTATGCTTTTACTTTGCAGGGGAAAATAGAGGAAGTAAAACCCATCAGGGTTTACTTACTCTTTAAACTTTCGTTTTATTTATTTATTTTAAGCACTTTCAGCAGCTAAATTTCATCACTTACTGAGTATGCAGCTTTTTTTTCCTTTTAGTCCTTGCATATATTCCGATTTCAGCTGGTGCCATGACCACTACCCTGCTTCAGGCCGATTCCTTTCTCTTGCAGCATCCTATGGAGCCATCAATGCAAGCGGGGACTAGAGCGGTCTCTTTGTACACTGGGTGGCAAAGCACTCCCCTTCTCCAAGTGAAGACTGGCAGGGGACGGCACCTTCCACTAATAAAGCGGTTGTATACCCACAAAACGAAAAAAACAAAAAAAACTGTAAGTCAAAGGCATAATGAGCCAGTATGCACCACATACTAGCTCATTATGAAATGCTTACCTTAGAACGAAGCGTCCGCATCACATCCCGGTCACCACTGAGGGAGCTGACATTTTCCCCCACGGCGTTTCTTCCGGGTTCAAGTCTCCGGCGCTGTGAGTGGCCAGAGCCGCGATGACGTCAGCACGAAACGCCGTACCTTCACTGCGCATGCGCCGCTGACGCCAGCGGCTGCATGCAGGGTGAAAATCTCCTAAACCATATAGGTTTAGGAGATATTCATTGTACCTACAGGTAAGCCTCATTATAGGTCACAAATGCTGTGACATGTGAACGGACGGCAGAGCCGAGCCACCCGCTCTGTGTCAATAGTTGCAGACAGGGCGACTCAGGAGCAAGCACGTACGGGTGCCGCCCATGGAAAGTGGCTTTCTGTTGAGGGCACCCGCTGGGGGGACCCCAGAATAAGAGGATCGAAGATGCTCTGTGCAAAAGCATTGCACAGAGCAGGCAAGTATAACAGGTTTGTTATTTTAATTAGAAAAAAGGTTTAATAACAAATGAATACTACTTTTGAAGGTCCTTATCCCAAAAATAAAACCAAGCAGCCACCACCTCTAATGGTTGGTAAACTGTAATATATTATAATTTTGTTTTTGGGGATAGAGATCGTTTAAGTGAAAATCCAATTCACTACTATTTGCCTAGGTCACACCTATGCAAAAAAAAAAAAAAAAGCGTTCGTGTGTGCCAAGTAGGCCACCTTAAAATTACATTACAACTAATTCCTTCTATGGGAAATCTCTGTATTAAAAAGTTACTCCCTTCCTTTACACAAATGTATGCACAAAGGAAATGCATTTAAAAGGCATAAAAATATGTACAGATGCGTGCAGCAACACTACGGATAGGTGTGAGCAATGCTGTTGTAATACTGAACTGACATGGTGAAATATGTGCAGTGCAGTTTGATTACTAACTAGGTGTAGATATCCCTCAGGATGAGATAGTCCTGTTTACACACTATTAGTTCACATTACTGATTTTTTTCAGAAAATTTTCAGAAAATTACAAGCCACTAAACTAGAGGAACTACAAAGCCAGGTACTGACACCTGAGGATCACAATACAAGTATACACAAAAAGAGACAGAGGGACAGAGGGACAGAGAGAGACAGAGAGGGACAGAGAGGGACAGAGAGGGACAGAGAGGGACAGAGAGGGACAGAGAGGGACAGAGAGGGACAGAGAGGGACAGAGAGGGACAGAGAGGGACAGAGAGGGACAGAGAGAGACAGAGAGGTACAGAGAGGGACAGAGAGGGACAGAGAGGGACAGAGAGGGACAGAGAGGGACAGAGAGGGACAGAGAGGGACAGAGAGACAGAGAGACATATGAAAAGAAAGGGGGGGGGAAGGACACCTTAAAGTCATCCAATAGTAGGTTCTAGGGTGACAAACGGGGGGAGGGGAATTCCCTCCCACTGTGGTAGTTAATCAGATTAATATGCCTCTCATGTCACCCGTATCATTAATCATATAATTCAGTGGTATGTAGCTAACTAGCTGTCAAACGGTTGTTCAATGGACCATAAACCATATATAAGAAAGGGAAGGAAGGGGTCAAGAGGAGATCCCCCCAAAAAAAAGATGGTCCGCTCAAGAACAAACAGTTGAACCTACAAAAACTTTATTGTGTCACAATATGTAGAAACATAATCCAACAACCATGTGTATTTAAAAAATTTTTAAATACACATGGTTGTTGGATTATGTTTCTACATATTGTGACACAATAAAGTTTTTGTAGGTTCAACTGTTTGTTCTTGAGCGGACCATCTTTTTTTTGGGGGGATCTCCTCTTGACCCCTTCCTTCCCTTTCTTATAGAGAGACAGAGAGGGACAGAGAGACAGAGAGACAGAGAGGGACAGGGACAGAGAGACAGAGGGACAGAGGGACAGAGGGACAGAGAGACAGAGACACAGAGGGACAGAGGGACAGAGGGACAGAGAGACAGAGACACAGAGGGACAGAGGGACAGAGGGACAGAGAGACAGAGAGACAGAGAGACAGAGAGACAGAGAGACCCCCCCAGCCAGAACAATCCAATCAGCGCGCTCTGCCATTGGCTGAAAGGCACTGATCGGGAGTCGGTCGGTTTCTCAGCATGCACGTCCGGCAGACCGACATACACATGGGCCCCGATAGGGTAAATGCAATCAGATGTGCACATGATGTATTGGAGAAAAACAGATGTTTAAAACACAAGTTTACAAGATGATTAAAAAAGGTATCTGCTGACTGCCATATCCACAAAAAGATAGAAAGATTACAAACTCCCCCCCCCCCCCCCGAAAGAAAAAGGACTCCGGCTTCACAATATGTACAACTGGGCTGACCACAAACTATTTCCTGTGCAGATTTAGAAAAAAGAAGCCTTTTCTGTGAGAGAGAAAACAAATGGCAGTTTAGAGAGATCCCTCAGCATCCAACAGCAGCGATAAAAGAATAAAAAACAGGACCCGGTCTGTACAAATCTTCTCTGCAATAGCTGAGCTGACCAAAAACGGGGTCACTGCTTGTGCTGTCAGTCAAGGGCAGAGACCTCAAATATTTTTAGGGCTCCAGTGGGTTTCACTTTTTCCATGACCAAAAAAAAAAGGCATTAAAGTAAAAAAAAAAAAAAAAACACACAGGTGCTGCATTCCCTTGGTCCTCATAAAAAGTACCCGTCGATCCTGCCAGTGAGGTCCACCTTAAGCACCCTCCTGTGAAGGGGTGACAACACTGTAGCACTGCTCCTGAATTCAGAGCAGCGTTGTCACCCCTCATTGTAGGCCATGCCCGTTTGCACTATAAGGGGTGTAAGCCATCAGTAATAAGCCTGCAGCTTGTCACTCAGAACCTGGCAACACCTAGTCCTGCCCACTGCTTTCCAGATTAACCTCACTCCAGCATGGCTCCTCTATTGGGGGTGTGTGGTTGGAGGTGCAAAGCCTCCTCTCCGAGGCACTCCCCAGCCACAGTCACCATCCTGCCTCCTACATGTACAATGCAAGGATACTAGCCCACAGCAACAGAAGAGAAGGGTTAGGGAAGGAAGGGAAGGGAAGCACTTTGGTATCCCTCTAGATGTGATGGGCATTGCACCTTTAGCAGGGCAGAGAGGGCCCACTGCATGTTTTTTTTTTTTCTTCCAGCCTGGAGTTGACTTTAAAGTGTTACTAAGGGGGCGTGGCCGGGATGCTGGACTGAGCAGACGTGCCTCACTGAGCTCTGCTGGAGAAAAATCCGTTTATATATCCGTAACTGGGATAGACACACTATAATTGGCCTGACAGCCTCTGTATGCCTTCAAGAACACCCGGGGGCCCGCATCGGGGCAAAAAACTTAAATTCCCTCCTGATATAGCGGCGGAAAAGATTCCGGCTCCAGACCTGCGGCCTATACCAGCGCGCCTTAACAACATGGCGTCACAGACGGAGTGCGAGGAGAATGCTCCACCGGGCATCCCTGAGGTGATGGCGGCTATTTCCCTATGCCAGACGACCCTTACAACTAAAATAGAGGCGGTACAGCTGGACGTGGGGCTGCTAAGGCAAGATCTGGATAAAATCCGCACTAGGATTACAGAAGTGGAGCGGAGGGTCGGAGATACGGAGGACGTAGTGACCGACCATGCGGCTTCCATTAGAACACTTCAAAACAAAGTGAAGGCGCTGGAGTATCGGGCAGAAGACGCCGAAAATCGCAGCAGGAGGAACAATCTTCGGATTGTTGGGCTCCCTGAAGGGGCTGAGGGGCGCAATCCCACTGCCTTCACTGAGGATCTGCTGCGATCGGTTCTCCCTGCAGCACACCTGTCCCCGTTCTTCACGGTGGAGCGAGCACACCGAGTCCCGCCGAGACCCGGGCCAGAAGGGGCACCCCCACGCACGCTAATCCTACGTCTGCTTAACTACAGAGATAGGGATGAGCTTCTGAGAGCGGCCCGAGCAGCAGGTGACATCCCCTACCGCAATGTGAGGTTAATGCTGTTCCCGGATTACACGATGGAGACACAGAGGCAGCGTCGTTCCTTTGATGCGGTGAAAGCAGCTCTCAGAACCAAGGCGATCCGATACAGTATCCTGTTTCCCGCTAAGCTCCGTGTGGTGGATGGAGAGGCGATACGGATCTTCACTAGCCCCAAAGAAGCTAATGCCTGGCTTGAATCACTGCCTCCCTAAACCCTCAGATGTGTGGGTCTGAATCTCCCCCTGTAATTTCAGCTTATTCCCCCTTCTGCTGACTACCTTTTTGCAGCAAGCATTGTTGGAACTCCTGCACAAAGAGGTAATGACGTTATCCGGTCGTAGCTCCATCTGATGCTTCTGTATGCAAGTATAGAGCTTCAGGCCTAGTGAACCCTGTATTTCTAAGGCCCCTCATAAGCTGTTAATGGTGTCCATGCTCTCTCCTGGGATATTCCCTTAAAGGTAGACCCCTTACAGCAACTTGGCACATGTGCCTCACCATAACTCTGATGCCGCTCTGGAACATTCAGTGTTCATCACATGTGTCAGCTTCCAGCAACTCACTATAGTGAGGATTTTTCATTTTACATCCCCTCTTTTTTTCTTTTTCCCGTTCTTCCGTTTTCTTTTATTATTTTTGTTGTCATTTTTCTATTTTTTTGATATACTCTAATCGGGTACACGCTCCCCGATACCAATTTCTTGATATTGGGACTCATAGTTGTTTGGGAATATGTGTCCCTTGACGTTGGAGGGCACACGGGGTGGGGGGGGGGGTTGGATGACCGTTGTCATCATCAAGTTATATGTTATGTTTAATATATGGTTTCAAATGTACGTGGTTGGTCATGGAGCTCTCGGTGTTGGACTTCCTGTGTGGTGGTCCGGGGGGGTGGAGTCCCCGCCCCCTGGTGGTGCTGCATGCCCTGGGCTCGAGTGGGGGATGGGCGGCTGCGCTCCCTCGGATGGGCCCTGCAGGTCGCAACACTCAGATATCCTTCATTTCTGGGTACACAAAAAATATGGCTGATTTTACAGTGTTGTCCTGGAATGTTAGGGGCCTTAACTCAGCAATTAAGAGGTCTCTGGTACATAAATATATAAGGCAGTATGGCCCCAAAATATGTATCCTACAGGAAACCCACTTGATAGGAGCCAGAGTGATGGGGTTAAAAAGAGCCTGGGTCTCTGCCCATTACCACGCCTCTTATTCCAACTACGCCAGAGGGGTGAGTGTCCTGATACATAGATCCCTATCCTTTCAATTGGTAGATGTCAAGACTGATCCAGGGGGCAGGTATGTCCTCATACATGCATTAATAGCTGGTTCCCCATACATAATAGTAGGGGTATACCTGCCTCCTCCTGCTGATATTACCCTACTTCACACACTGATGCACACTGTTATCCAATATGATGTTAGTAAAGTGCTGGTGGTGGGTGACTTTAATCAGGTAATGTCGGACGCTTTGGATAGACTCAGACCATCTTCCTCCACTGGTGGAGGCCTGTCCCACTGGGCATCCTCTTTTCATATGACGGATCTCTGGCGCCATTTCCACCCCTCGGATACTCAATTTACTTGTCTCTCCACCACCTTTCGGACGCTGTCGCGTATAGATATGGCTTTTGCCTCGACAGAGATGCTTGGAGAGACGGTGTCTGCGGAGATTCTCTCGCGAGGCATCTCGGACCATGCTCCACTATTAGTCACGGTCCGGGCGGCCCCTCCTGGGGGCCTGAGATTGTGGAGATTGTCCAAATATTGGATAATGGACCCAGAGATCCAGGAGGAAATACCAGAGGAGCTGTGTACCTTTTGGTTGACCAATGCTGACTCATCTGGACCACTCATACTGTGGGACACATTTAAGGCGTGGGTGAGAGGTCAATATATTAGAAAAATTGCAAATAAAAAAAGGATGATGGTGCAGTCTCTTGGGCAGTTGGAAACACAGGCCCGAGAAACGGAACAAGTGTATGTTGCCACCCCGAACTCTGCTAATTATATAACTTGGCAGCACACCCTCAGGGAGTTGGCACTACTGAGAGTAGACCTTACTAAAAAGTCCATGCTAGCCTGTGCCCAAAGAGTTTTTGAATATGGAGACAAGAATGGCCGACTTCTGGCCTGGTTGGCAAAGGGTCAGTTTGCAGCGACACATGTGGGTAGACTGAGGGACGCAGATGGCGCTTTACTGACCACCCCTGGGGAAATTAGTAATAGATTTTTAAAATTCTATCAGCAACTATATGCCACTAGGGTAAATTATACAACAACCGACCTCTCTGATTTTTTAGACCCCATACCGCTGCCCGAATTGGACTTAGACCAGAGGGAAGCTCTTGATAAGGACATAACCCTAGAGGAGGTTCAAAAGGCCATGAGTTGCATGCAGGCAGGAAAAGCACCTGGCCCAGACGGTATCCCCATAGAGTTCTATTCACAGCAGCAAGAGCTGCTGGCCCCCAGATTGACCTCTCTCCTGTCAAAGTTTTATGACCTGGGTTCACTTCCAGAGTCTATGTCGGAGGCGGTAGTGGTATTGGTGCCAAAACCCGGTAAGGACCCTGAGGAATGCGCTTCCTTTAGGCCCATATCTCTCATTAACGCGGACGCCAAATTATTGGCCAAAATTCTGGCTCTTAGATTAGCCACGGTGATTGAAGACCTAATTCACCAGGACCAGACGGGATTCATGCCGGGGAAGGGCACCGATATCAATATACGAAGGCTTTTTGTTAATCTTGACACAGCACATGACAACGTAGGCACCAGAGTCATTGCTTCCCTGGACGCGGAGAAAGCCTTCGACTCCGTGGAGTGGGGCTTTCTGTGGGAGGTGTTAAAAAGATTTGGATTTGGCCCAAAATTTTTAAATTGGATTGGTCTACTATATAACTCCCCCAAGGCCAGGATTCGAGTTAATGATACCCTCTCTGACTATTTTCTCCTCCAGAGGGGCACGAGACAGGGATGCCCGCTATCACCCAGCCTCTTTGCCCTGGCCCTCGAGCCACTAGCTGTACTGATCCGTGAATCGGAGGCTGTGAAGGGGTTTAGGGTAGGCCCTCTGGAGGAGAAAATCTCACTATATGCAGATGATGCACTGCTGTACCTCAACGACGCTGGTCCCTCATTACAGGCGGCACTGGAAATTTTTAATAAATATGGGGGATTCTCCGGAATCCAAATAAACTGGTCCAAATCGGTCATTTTCCCTGTAGATTCTAAGGCCCGAGACGAGATTCCATTGACTCCATTAGTGTGGGTGGAGGAATTTAAGTACCTGGGGATAGTGGTGTCCAGGGATATCCAGGCCTTCCGTCGCCTTAACGTCCAGCCCATTATCACCAAACTTAAGGAACACTGCATCAAATGGAGGGAGTTACCACTCAATCTACTAGGACGCATCAATATAATTAAAATGCTTTACCTGCCCAAATTTAATTATGTATTTAGGAATTGCCCAGTGTGGCTCCCCAACTCACTATTTAAAGACCTGGATGGATACATTGGGTCATTCCTATGGAAGGGATCTTCCCCCAGATTAGCTAGGTCAACTCTACAGCTCCCGGTCCATTGCGGGGGCCTTGCATTACCAAACCTCTTAATATATTACTGGGCAGCGGTGCTAGTTACCATGCGATGGTGGTTTGAACAATCCAGATCTAACGCCGCCACATGTTTAGAGGCGGCTATCGTAGGCTCCTTTAAGGAGCTAGGGAATCTAGCCTATAGAGGCTCCTCGGCCTACCCTCTGCTCCCAGGACCCACCAGGACGACCCTGAAGGTATGGGCAGTGGCTAGAAGGAGGTTTATGCGCCCATGTCAATACTCCCCCTTTACACCACTTTGGGGGAACCCATCCCTCCATCACTTTAGATCCATACCTGACCCACAGTTATGGGCCAGAATGGGAGTTAAGGTCCTCAGTGATGTTATAAACTCAGGGACATTGCTTTCGTTTCAAGACTTAGTTGAGAAATTTGGGCTCCCGGGTAATATGATATTCAGATATTATCAGCTGCGGCATGCAGCTAGAGCCCAATTCCCCACGCCTATACATCTTAAACCAGACCCTATTGAGGAAACGTTGGCTCATGAAACCCTTAGAAAGACCCTTTCCACTCTGTACCTCGCTCTGATTGAAACTGACTCACCTAAGATGCACTCACTGTGGACCAAGTGGCAGACTGATATTCCCAGTTTGGATAGGGAGACTTGGGAAGAATGCTTTGAAGAGGGATCCAAGTTGTTAATTTCTTCTAGAGACAGGTTGATACACACCAAATTCCTACACCGGGTATATTACACCCCACAGAGACTGCACCAGATCTATCCCAATAGATCACCAAACTGTAATAGATGTCAATCTCTGGACAGCACATATTTACATATGTTCTGGACATGTCCTCTTATTGTGAAGTTCTGGGCAGACGTTTTTGACAGTATAAATATCCGCTTACAGTTAACGCTGCAGACATCCCCGGAGCTGGCCCTCTTGTGCATACATGATGATGACCAGAGACCTAGGTATACAAAAATACTAATCTCCTTACTGCTGTTTTACGCCAAGAAGGAAATTCTAAAAAAATGGGCATCACCATCCTCCCCCAAGGTGGAGGCGTGGGACTCCGCTGTTAATGCGGTGCTGCCTCTTTATAAAATGACCTACACCAATAGAGGATGTCCGCGGAAGTTTGATCGAATATGGCTGCCCTGGACCGAACAGTTCTAGTGCCCCATGGTGTGTTCTAGTGGGACATGTAGACAGACTATAAGGTATTAACATTGTAAAATGTACGGCCCCCCCCCACCAAATAGGCAGCAGATTAGACCTAGCAACATAAATTATATGCTAATAGAAGACTATGTCAGAGATATCTATAATGTTTAGCACTGTTTTCCTTCCTATAACTAACCCAGCAATTCACGTTGCTCTACACAGGATTACTTTGTATTTTATTCCTTGTATTCTGTATTATACACGAGAGCTTGACTATGAATGTTAACTGTACAATGATGCCTTATTCAATAAAGACCAACCTTGTTGTTAAAAAAAAAAGTGTTACTAAACCCAGGACCCTGCAGTCTCCCACAGTACACAGAACATGGAAATGCAATTATTTTAGTAAATATAAACTGATAAATACCTTTTCTCATCAGCAGTATATAGCAGTCCTGTGACTTCTAGCAGTGTCTGGTTAAAGCTTGTAGGAGTAGTTTTTATTCTCCTTTGTCCTGCTGCAGGACCCCCGACCCTCTGTCTGGACAGTGCTGATTGGCCCTGTGCTGATCACATGAACTCTCACAAGAAAAATAAACTCTCTAGTAAGGATGAGCTCCGGCGTGTTCGCACAGCCCACGTGCAGAGCCCGCCAGGAAGTCGACACTGTGCTGCGCTAATCACAGGCCGTGAGACATTTCCCGATCTCTGCAGCCGCACATCAGGACAATGTCTCACTGCTTGTAATTAGCACAGCGCCGTGCCAACTTCCTGGCGGGCTCTGCACGTGGGCTGTGCAAACACTCCGGAGCTCATCCTTACTCTCTAGCAATACACCCCAAACTGAGCATGTGCATCTTGCCCCCCAAGGCTCTGTTCCATCAGGAGATGGATTGGGGACTGCGGAAGAAAGGGAGGATCAGAAAAGACCGGATCAAACAGTCTTTACACAACGCAGAGGATTAACCCCTTGGGTACCACAGTGAGTATAAGCATGCTTTACTGCATATACAGACTGTTTTTACTTTATTTTTTTAAAGGGAGATATGCATATATGCGGCCCCACGGAAAAAAAGCCCAAGTGCAGTGGGGTAAATGAGGTCATTTAACCATTTAAAGTATTTTTTGCTAGAAACTTACGAAGAACCCTCAAATAAATATATATATATATATATATATATATATATATATATATATATATATATATATATATATATATATATATATATATATATATATATATATATATATATATATATATATATATATATATATATATATATATATTTTTTTTTTATTTTTTTTTAATTTAATTTATTTATTTATTTTTTTATTAGCAGAGAGACCCTAGAGAATAAACTGGCAGTTGCTGCAAAAATTTATGTCACTGTATTTGCGCAGCGTTCTTTCAAATGCAACTTTTTGGGAAAAAATACACTTTAATGAATATAAAAAAAAAGAAAAAAAAAAAACAGTAAAGTTAGCCCATTTTTTTGGTATAATATGAAAGATGATGTTACGCCACAAGAATCATGATCTTTATTCTAAGCAACAAAAAAAAAAAAAAAAAAAAAAAAATCGCGATTCTCATTTTAGCCAGAATCGTGCAGCTCTAGCTGTAACATAGCAAAATGTGGAAAAAGTGAAGCGCTGTGAATACTTTCCGGATGCACTGTACCTTCCTTCTTGTTTCAAACCTCAGCCTTGATTCTTGGTTCTAAAATGTAATGTGTATTGGTTCATGTCGCCAACACTGCAATCCACTTATGAGTTTTTCAAGCAACCAGCACCTGTCAGGATTCATTCCTCCCACCATATCAAATTATATATAATTGAAGGAAATGTTGACTGAGCTTCTTGTAAAGTGTGTGATTTACGGTCCTCAATATGTGTTTTTCACAAAAAAAAAAAAAAGGCCTTCTATTAAAAGCAGACCTGAACTGAAAAATACAGCTGCATTATTTAGAATACATTACAGAAGTAAAAGCAACTAGAAACTTCTGCTATAACCACTTGCCCACCCCAATACGTATATATACACATTGCGGTTTGCAAGTGGTTTACCAGGAATATGGCTGAAGCTATAAGCCACAACCCCGGTATTGTTTTTTTTTTTTTTTTTTCTCATGAAAGCAGTCCAAGGGGCTCATAAGACGCTGGATTGCTTTCAGAAGCGACTGGAGGGGATGCCCCCTCCTGCCGCTCACCGGTGTTTCTCAGGCTTACCGTTTTTACTGGCATGCTCCAGAAACAAGCCGATGCTGCGGCCGGCTGGTCACGGAGGCGAACAGATCTCTCTCTGATCACCTCTATGGCCTTGGAGGACTGGAGAGACGTCACTATCGGCCTAGGGTGGAAGTAAACTTTTTTTTTTTTTTTTTTTTAAACAAAACATCTTTTGCTTTTAAAAAGGTAAAAGGGAAGATTTGGGGTATTTTTGACCCTAGATCTCTTCATTAGAAGGTCCTGTCATCCTTATTATTACAAGGGATGCTTAATTACTTACCCACTGGGGACTTAAACCCCCTTCCTAACAAGCGCGCAATTATCAGCTTTTGGTGCTCTCTAATTTTGAATGACAATTACTCAGTATTGCAACACAGTACCCCATATGAAATTTTTGTCCCTTTTTTTTTTTTTTTTTTTTTTTAAACACAAATAGAGCTTTCTTTTGGCGGTATTTGATCACCTCTGGGTTTTTTATTTTTTGCGCTATAAATGAAAAAAGACCGAAAATTTCGATTAAAAAAATGCATTATTCTGGGAGGGCGACCAGAGTAATCCGACTGCCCCGCAGCCGTTTTTCGGCTATGGGTGGTCGGCAAGTGGTTAAATTCCTTGCAATAGGAATAAATGTGATAAAAAAAAAATAAAAATTAAAAAAGGAATAGTGTAAAAGGATCAAAAAAATAAAATTAATAAAAATTTCAAGTGCCCCCATCCCTCCGTGCTGTCACGCAGAAGCAAACGCATAAATATAAAATACTATAAAAAATATATATATACTTTTTTATATACTATAAAACTATAGGGCGAGAGCAATAATTTCGGCGCTAGACCTCCTCCAACGCTAAACAGATAAAAAATCTCCATAGGCAACATTTTATTTTAAGTACAGTGGTCTGTCGCTATTTAACGAGTATGCGCAATTTTAAAGCGTGACATGTTAGGCATTTAGTGGCTCAACGTAACAATTATTCATATTTTACAAAACATTGGGGTATATATTGTCTTTTGCTTTTTTAATTCAATAAAGTGCATTTTTCTCCCCCCAAAAAATGCGCTTAAAAAAACCCCTGTGCAAATACCGTGACATAAAAAATTTCATCGATCACCAGTTTATTCCCTAGGGTCTCTGTTAAATATATCGAATGTTTGGGGGATATAATTTTGTAGCGAAAAATACTGATTTAATCGTGTAAACAAAAAGTGCGAGAAAAGGCCTGGTCTTCAAGTGGTAAATGTGAACCTGAGCTCTGCCCATGGAGGGTAAAGAAACAGGTTCACCGCACAACCTCAGAATATATTTGGCTTCTCTGTCTCTGTCCAGGTGCCAGAAGTGGAGATATATCCCATATCTTTACATATGGAAAGCGTGAGAGTCACAGCCCGCGCCCCCCCTCCCCCCCCCCCCAGTCATCCACAACACAATGCATGCATTTTTCTCAATAAATGCAAAGTGTTCTCTGACTGGACGAGGTGGAAAGGCGGGGCAGTGACATTACGATTCCCACCTAGTCCAATCAGATGTCATGCATTCACTGAGAAAAATGCAAAGCTTTCTGTGAATAGCACTCTTCCTCAAGAGCCTCCCCCCCCCCCAATCCCCATGTTCACCATGTAGAAGGCAGCTGCTAGGCATAGGAAGACATCAGCAATCACTGTAATGGAGGAGACTACGCCAGTGATTTCCAAGTATTCACAGGCATCCCCCAGATATGGCACCATACATACATATATTGGTCCAAGCTGGACAAATGTAACTACGCTAAAAAAATTTTTACCTGGAACCCAGCTTTAAAAACACAGCATACGAAGAAAGATTTTCTCTTTTTGAGCCTGCAGTTGGAACTTTAGGCTGGTTTCAGACAAGTGCGAATTGGATGGGGATTTCCCTGCATCCAATTCGCATGTCAGGAGATTGTAACCGGCTCTCTATGGAGACGGGTCACACATCTCCGGAGCGGTTCCAGTGTGAATTGCACAAAAGTCCTGTGCGTCTTTTGGTCCCGTTTCGGGTCCGAATTCAAGAATATGGGCTGAAATCGGACCTGAAATGGTGAACGGGGACACACCGGACCCCTGCTGTGAGCCGCTCCATGCGGCAGTGTGAACCCAGCCTTAAACTGCTTTTTACATTTTTTTCTCTGCCCTATCTGCCTTGTGTGAAAAATTCTGCTGTTTACAGGGCTCAATAGCTCAAGCTGAAATGCAGGAACACAAATAAAAGATTCAGGGCCATTTGAGATTACCACCTCAGCTGAAAATCCACAGTACCCCCAAGAATTGTGCTGCATGAAATGCTTGTTTGTAAAGCAAGGTGTGCATGTATGTACTGTATGTATTTGTGTACATATTATATACGCACAAAGTAAAAAGAATATATTTATATTTGTAACGATAAATAACGGCAGAAAAGCAATATATTTTTTCTTTGAGTGCATGCATAGCGGTTATCTGACACAAAATTCATCTCCTTAACAACCAAGTCTGGTGCGATATGAAGACGCCCTTAACTATTTCAAGCCACAATTTGCTTTTTCCTGCAGTAACTGTCATGATAGAAAAGATCCTTCTTATATTAAAACATTTGTCATCGACCACAATTCGTGGAAGACTTTGACAAGTGCTCTTCAGCTGTCCAACATTTAACTCTATAATGAATGGAAAGCCTCATACAAAGCATACCAAATATAATGCATAAGCATCACCATACACAATTTGGAGACCTGAGCCAACATCCATTGGTGCCAAGCACACCTGTACTAATCACAGCTTAAAGTGTCTGTACACCCTTTACAACCACTTTTATCTACAGGCAAGCCTATATTAAGGCTTACCTGTAGGTGCTGAAAATATTTCCTAAACCTCCACGGTTTAGGAGATATTTACAAAAAAGTTGCGCACCAATGTCTATAGAGCATGCGCACTTTATAAAGGGCACATTGTGCTGTTTCTAATAGGGGTCACGCCATGACTGGCGGCTCCCGTTCGCATGCCCCAGAAGGAAGAGGGGTGAAGATGGACGCTCCCTGCTAGTGGGGACAGCGGTGACATTGCGGGCTTCGGTTGCAGGTAAGAGACACATAATGGGCTACTATGTGACGCATAGTAACCCATTACCTTTACCCGCTTTACCTTTGCAGGGAAATAAAGAGGAAGTAAAACCCACCAGGGTTTACTTCCTGTTTAACCACTTCAATACCGGGCATTTTCACCCCCTTCCTGCCCAGGCCAATTTTCAGCACTGACGCATTTTGAATGACAATTGCGCGGTCAACACTGTACCCAAATGAAATTTTTACTTTTTTTTCCCCCCACAAATAGAGCTTTATTTTGGTGGTATTTGATCACCTCTGCGGTCGTTATTTTTTGCGCTATAAACAAAAGAAAAGTGACAAGTTTGAATAAAAAACAAAAAAAACAAAAAAAAAAAAAAAAACACTTTTTGCTATAATAAATAATCCTTTTTTTTTAAAAAAAACACATTTTTCCTCAGTTTAGGCCGATATGTATTCTTCGCCATATTTTTGATTAAAAAAAAAATTGCAACAAGCATATATTGGTTTGCGCAAAATTTATAGTGTCCACGAAATAGGGGATAGTCTTATGGCATTATTTTTTTTTTTTTTTTTTTTACTAGTAATGGCGGCGATCTCCGATTTTTATCATGACTGCAACATTGCGGCGGACACATCAGACACTTTTGACACTATTTTGGGACCATTCACATTTATACAGCGATCAGTGCTATAAAAATGCACTGATTACTGTACAAATGTCACTGGCAGGGAGGGGGCGATCAATAAGTTAAATGTGTGTCCTAGGGAGTGATTCTAACGGTGGGGGGAGGGGACCAATCAGTATTCCTCTGTACTGGGAACAAACGATCGGTCTCCTCTCCCCTGACAGGATGTGGATCTGTGTGTACACACACACACACACACGCTCTGTTAATGTGCAATCGCGGGTGCCCGGCGGACATTGCGGCCAAAGGGCACGCACACCGGCTCCCAAGTGACACGCCGGGAGCGTGCGCGCCTCCTAGACAGCCGGGAAGCCCAGGGCGTCAGATGACGCCCGCCAAGGATGAGAGATCCCTCCTGCGGACGTAATATTACTATGGGCGGGTAGGGAAGTGGTTAAAAGCTACTCTGATACTGAGGCGGTTTCCATGCACTTTAGCCTCTGAAAAGCACCTGAAAAACGCCTCCCATTGATTTCAGTGTGTCTTTTCACACTGGGGCGGTGCGCTTGAGGGACGTTACGAAATGTCCTGCAAGCAGCATCTTTAGTGAGGTTGGGGAGCGCTGTAATTAGCACTTCCAAACGCCCCTGCCGATTGCAATGAATGGCCAGTGCTTCCAAAGCATCTGAAAAGCGCCGCAAAAATCGCATGATAAGTCGTACCCCATGATTTCCAATGAGTACCCTTCATATCTGTACGACTTCAAAGTAGTCGCTGCACTACTTAGGCGCGACTTTGATGTGACTTGAGGTCTATAGACCTCAAGATTACACAGGCAGTGCTTCAAGTGTGATTGGGGGGCCTCAAGCTGCTTATTCTTTGTCATAAACGAAAAGACCGTGCATGCCTCCCCTGTGCTCCAATGGATGTAATGCAGTGCAGATCGCATGCTGCTTCCAGGTCAGGAACAAGATGGAGAGGAGAGCGGATGCGAGCCCTGCGGTGCCCACCATGCTGGTCCTCGGCCCAAAGCTGGGCAAGCAGAGCAGAGCCTGGGATACATAGCGGGGGGGGGGGGGGGGGGGGTTGTACTTTACCAGCGCATGTGGAAGCAATCTGGTGGCCCGAATGCTTCCACCTGACAAGTGAGTTCTGCTTCTTCCCCGCAGGGCTAAATGTAGAAGAAACTACCTGCCGCCTGACCGACACCTGAAACTGCATCTTCCGGGCGATACAAATTGTGCATCCCTGCAACAGTGACTGGGCTGACAAAAGCCCAGGTGCCAGGATGCAATTTCTAGTCGACCTGGATTTGTTGAGCCCCGCATTTCATATACTTTGCGCAAAAGTAAGAAGGCGTTACATAAACGTGCTAAAAATCACAAAACTGTGCTGCCCAGGGAAAGCACAATACCAATCAAAATAAGGCAGTGCTCACAACCCAGTTATTCCAGACCTGCAGGCATTTTTAAAGTGTTATCTCATAATACGAAACTGGAACTTACTGGGCTGTTGCTTTCGTTTCACTTGCAAATAGTACCTTAGGAAAAAACCCATGTAAAGTATACTTGTCATGAGAGAAGAACGTTGGTTGTCACTACTGGCCTATCAAAAATGCTAATTTCCTGACCAAAAATCCCATCTTTAGCCAAAACATTACACTTTGTTTTACACAGCGAAGGATTAAAACCTCTATCAGATTTGTATTGCCTGCTGGGGTCCTGCTGCAAAGTGTTATTTTTTCTTATCTATATCCTCCTTTCTAGACAGTGGCTAACCAACATTCTTAAAAAGAGATCAACATCGGCATTCTACAAAATTCTCTACAGTGTCTATACAGAAACCGTTTGTGTACATTTTGGTGCAGCACCTACAACCTACAGGTCAAGCCATCTGAAATGTTGGGAGCCAAATTCAGCGGATGTCATGGACCACTCGCAAAGTCTACTGGCGCGGAGAACCACTCGCAAAGTCTACTGGCGCGGAGCACCACTCGCAAAGTCTACTGGCGCGGAGCACCACTCGCAAAGTCTACTGGCGCGGAGCACCACTCGCAAAGTCTACTGGCGCGGAGGACCACTCGCAAAGTCTACTGGCGCGGAGCACCACTCGCAAAGTCTACTGGCGCGGAGCACCACTCGCAAAGTCTACTGGCGCGGAGCACCACTCGCAAAGTCTACTGGCGCGGAGCACCACTCGCAAAGTCTACTGGCGCGGAGCACCACTCGCAAAGTCTACTGGCGCGGAGCACCACTCGCAAAGTCTACTGGCGCGGAGCACCACTCGCAAAGTCTACTGGCGCGGAGGACCACTCGCAAAGTCTACTGGCGCGGAGGACCACTCGCAAAGTCTACTGGCGCGGAGGACCACTCGCGAAAAAAAATTATTTTCAAAATTTTTGGTCTTTTTTTTTTGTAAAAAATAAAAAAACCTAGCAGTGATTAAATACCACCAAAAGAAAGCTCCATTTGTGTGAAGAAAATGAAAAAAATGTGTTTGGGGACAGTGTAGCACGACCGCGCAATTGTCATTCAAAGTGCGACAGCGCTCAAATCTGAAAAATGGCTAGAGCAAGAAGGGGGTGTAAGTGCCCAGTAGGCAAGTGGTTAAACAGGAACACAGGAGATAGTCTCTGTGATGTTGACCAAGGCGAAGGCAGAGATCTTGTGGGCTGGATGGCTTAAGTAGGCAGGACTGACGAGCAGGATATCATCAACAGGTGAGTAGATGTGGAGAGAGATGGGAGCTGTCAATTAGCCGACAGGTGAACGGCCAGCTCAGAGAAGGAAGGGCTAAGCCAGCCCTGACAGGACCACTCGCAAAGCTTACTGGCGCGACGGACCATATGTGGCCACACAAGCATGCAGTCAAAACTACAGGAGGGGGTGTGTTCATGACTGAAGATATTCTTTAACTCAAGCTAGCACTGAACTGTCAAAAACATTGGGGTTGATTTACTAGCACTGGAGAGTGCAAAATTTGGTGCAACTCTGCATAGAAACCAATAAACTTCCAGATTTTTTTTTTTTGTCAATGCTTAATTGAACAAGCTGACGTTAGAAGCCAATTGGCCACCATGCACAGCTGCACCAGATTTTGCACTCTCCAGTTTTAGTAAATCAACCCCATGGTTCTCTCCCAGTAAATGTGCATTCTATAAAAGGTGAATGAGGAACAGATATTGTTAAAATATAATGTTTTTTCAAAACAGAAGCCCTAACACACATACACACAATAATTAAAGTATTTTTAGCATATTCAGTTTACTGTTTTAAAAGCGGAGTTCCGCCCAAAAATGGAACTTCCACTTTACTGGTTCCTCCCCCCCTCCGGTGTCACATTTGGCACCTTTCAGGGGGGAGCAAATATCTGTCTAATACAGGTATTTTGCTCCCACTTCTGGGCATAGATACCCGAGCCACCCGCGGGTATCTACGCCACCTTCCTCCCAGAAAACAGCAGGGACCAGTGGGATAGCGCAGCGCGAGTTGGGCATGCACAGTAGGGAACCAGGAAGTGAAGCCGCAAGGCTCCACTTCCTGATTCCCTAACCAAGGATGGCGGCGGCAGCACGCGGCAGCCGAGGGATATATCGGTTTCGGGTGCCCTGGAGAGGCAAGTGTCCATATTTTAACCACTTCCCACCCGGCCACTGCACATAAACGGCCCGGTGGGTGCTCTCTCCTTCTGCGTGGATGTTCAGGAACGTTTCTCAGAAGGAGGCGGATCGCACAGCGGCACGATCCCGATGCGCTCGTGTTACCCGGACACGGCGCATCTCTGATCGGCATGAGGGCTCTGTGATTGGCCCTCCCGATCACATGACGGCCGTGTCCAATCACGGCCGTCATGTGATGTAAACAGAGAGCCGGTTGCTAGGCAATCGGCTCTCCTCTCCTCACACAGAAGTTGTTGGTGAGGAGAGCGGATCGCTGCAGCCGGCTGGTGATCTGTGAGTATGAGCTGTTTTTTTACAGCTTTTTACTCACTGATCACCAGTGTAAAACACAAATGTAAAACACACGTGTACACAATGTAAAACACACATGTCCCCACATAATAAAAACACCTGTCCCCCACAGATTTAACAGTAAAATCACATGTCCCAATGATTATCTGCACACATATGTCTGTGATCACCTGCGCACATCTGTACATGATCATCTGCGTACATATGTCTGTGATTACATGAACCAATTATTATACACTTAACGGGATTTTTTTTACCAAAAACATGTAGCAGAATACATATTAGCTTAAATTTATGACTAAAATTCTATTTCATTGGATTTCTTTTAAAATAGAAAATGTTGGGTTTTTTTTAAAAAAATTGCGCTCTTTTTTCGCTTATCGCAACAAATAAAAAACGGAGTCATGAATAAATACCACCAAAAGAAAGCTCTATTTGTGCGAACAAAATGATAAAAATTTCGTTTGGGTACAGCGTAGCATGACCGCGCAATTGTCATTGAAAGTGTGACAGCCATGAAAGTTGAACATTGGTCTGGGAAGGAAGGGGGTGAAAGTGCCCAGCATTGAGGTGGTTAAAAGTCAGCAGCTGCAGTATTTGTAGCTGCTGACTTAAAAAAAAAAAAAAAAAAAAACACGGCAGGACTCCGCTTTAATTTTGAATCTGTGCAACCGCTATTCAGCAATATTCAGTGGTTTGAAAACCTTCTAGGAACAACTTCACAGGACAAAGCTTTATGGAATAGATAGCTCTGTGCACAGCAATGACTATTCAAAGTGTCCTCAGCTACACTGGATTTATACCATTAGAAGGTTAAGAACTCAAATCTGAACAGAAAAAGCTAAGAAACTGCTAAGAAAAAAAAAAGAAAAAAAAAAAAGAAAAGCTCTAAATATAACTTGTATGAATGCTTTTTGGGTTGCTATTATGGAAGTGAACAGCTCTCAGACTCCAAACACCTGGAGAGGTTCAGTGTCTGTGCAGGTCGTATGTCAGAATGACTGACAGCAGCCGGGAAGTCTGGCGGGAAGTCTGGCGGGAAGTCTGGCGGGTTTAGTAAAATCTGGAATAGCAGCTTCACGGCTACAATACACATCTGCTAATATGTGGTGGTTTGAAGAATTTCAATACAGTCAGCCATCACTTTGAGGATAAAAGAGAGAACACCAGAAAGCACGGAGTGCTTGAAAATGAACAGCTTTCAGGGCTCCTCATCAATGTGCGGTTTCCCAGATTTCTCACATTATTCACCTTTTATTACTGGGAATATACACTCACCGGCCACTTTATTAGGCATACCTGTTCAATTGCTTGGTAACGCGAATTGCTATTCAGCCAATCACATGACAGCAACTCAATGCATTCAGGCACATAGATGTGGTGAAGATGACTTGCTGAAGTTCAATCAGAGCATCAGCATGGGGAAGAAAAAGGATTTAAGTGACTTTGAACGTTGCATGGTTGTTGGTGCCAGACGGGCTGGTCTGAGTATTTAAAAAACAGACAACCATTTCTCGAGTTTACATAGAATGGTCCGAAAAAAAGAAAATATCCAGTGAGCGGCAGTTGTGTGGAAGAAAATGCCTTGTTGAGGTCAGAGGAGAATGGGCAGACTGGTTCCAGATGATAGAAAAGCAACAGTAACTCAAATAATCACTCGTTACACCCAAGGTATGCAGAATACCATCTCTGAACGCACAACACATCGAACCTTGAAGCACATGGGCTACAGCAGCAGAAGACAATACCGGGTGCTTCTCCTGTCAGCTAAGAAAAGGGAACTGAGGCCACAATTCGCTCAGGATCACCAAAAGTGGACAATAGAAGATTGGAAAAACGTTGCCTGGTCTGATGAGTCTCAATTTCAGCTGCGACATTCGGGTGGTAGAGTCAGAATCCATCCTGCCTTGTATCAATGGTTCAGGCTGGTGGTGTAATGGTGTGGGGGATATTTTCTTGGCACACTTTGGGCCCCTTAATACCAATTGAGCACTGTTTACACACCACGGCCCACCTGAGTATTGTTGCTGACCATGTCCCTTTATGACTTCAGTGTCCCCATCTTCTGATGGCTCCTTCCAGCAGGATAATGCACCATGCCACAAAGCTCCAATCATCTCACCACTGGTCAATGAGGTCCCTGTACTCCAATGGCCTCCACACTGACCAGATCTCAATCCAATAGAGCACCTTTGGGATGTTTTGGAACAGGAGATTCCCATCATGGATGTGCAGCCGACAAAATCTGCAGCAATTGCGTGATGCTATCATGTCAATATGAACCAAAATCTCTGAGGAATGTTTCCAACACCTTGTTGAATCTCTGCCACAAAGAATTAAAGTGGATGTAAGCCCGATTCATGAAATTTGAGCTGGGCACATATATCTGCAGTGTTTTCTTATCTCTCTTAAAGGCACTACGTCCAGTAGCTTTCTCCTGCTCTGTTCTTCTGTTATCAGCATGATAATTCCTGACAAGTTCTCAGTCACATATGATAAAAGGAATCTGAGTTTTGTGTTGGAGAGGATGCTATGAATAGATTAGCACAGAGCTGAACTATTCATCAGCTCTGAAAGTCTCTACCTATGAGGAGAGGGGGTGTGTGCCTTTCCTCCAATCAGCTGTCTTGGCTGTATGCCCAAACTTCACTGCAGTGTTGAACAGTGTTTCTAAACAGTATATAAAGCTAAAGACAGCAGATATACATGTAAAACATACAGTGGCTATAATAAGTCTACACACCCCTGTTAAAATGTCAGGTTTCTGTGATGTAAAAAAAAAAAAAAATATGAGACAAAGAAAATTAATTTCTGAACTTTTTCCACCTTTTAATGTGACCTATAAACTGTACAACTCAGTTGAACAACAAACTGAAATCTTTTTAGATTGAGGGAAGTAAAAAGTAAAAAAACTAAAATGATATGTTTGCATAAATGTGCACACCCTTCAACTAATACTTTGTTGAAGCACCTTTTGATTTTATTACATTGGGTATGAGTCTATCAGCATGGCACATCTTGACTTGGCAATATTTGCCCACTCTTCTTTGCAAAAACACTCCAAATCTCTCAGATTGTCAGGGTATCTCCTGTGTACAGCCCTCTTCAGATCACCCCACAGATTTTCAAACGGATTCAGGTCTGGGCCATTCCAAATGTTTAATCTTCCTCTGGTGAAGCCATTCCTTTGTTGATTTGGATGTTTGCTTTGGGTCTTTGTCATGCAGAAAGATAAAGTTCCTCTTCATGTTCAGCTTTCTAGCAGAAGCCTAAAAATGTTGTGCCAATATTGACTGGTATTTGGAACGGTTCATAATTCCCTCTACCTTGACTAAGGCCCCTGTTCCAGCTGAAAAAAAAAACAGCCCCAAAGCATGATTCTGCCACCACCATGCTTCACGGTGGGTATGGTGATCTTTTGGTGATGTGCAATGTTTTTGCGCCAAACATATCTTTTGGAATTATAGCCAAAAAGTTCAACCTTGGTTTCATCAGACCAGAACATATTTTTCCACACATGCTTTTGGGAGACTTCAGATGTGTTTTTGCAAAATTTGGCCGGGCTTGGATGTTTTTCTTGCCACTCTACCCCATAGCCCAGACATATGAAGAATATGGGAGATTGTTGTCACATGTACCACACAGCCAGTACTTGCTGCTCCTTGGTGCTGTAGGCCTCTTGGCAGCCTCCCTGGCCAGATTTCTTCTTGTTTTTTCATCAATCTTGAAAGGACGTCCAGTTCTTGATAACATCACTGTTGTGCCATATTTTCTCCACTTGACCGTCTTTCCTGTGTTCCATGGTATATCTAATGCCTTGGAAATTCTTTTGTACCCTTATCCTGACTGATACCTTTTAATAATGAGATCCCTCTGATTCTTGGAAGCTCTCTGCAGACCATGGCTTTTGCTGTAGGATGAGACTTAAGAAAATGTCAGGAAAGACCTATTAGAACAGCTGAAATTTGGGGTTAAATCAGAGGCACTTTAAAATGATGGCAGGTGTGTACTGACTCCTATTTAACATGAGTTTGAATGTGATTGCTTAATTCTGAACACAGCTACATCCTCCGTTATAAGAGGGTGTCCACACTTATGCAACCACATATTTTCGTTTTTGTATCTTTACTCTCTCCACCCTCTAAAAGTTTTCAGTTTGTTTTTCCATTGAGTTGTACAGTTTATAGGTCACATTAAAAGGTGGAAAGAGTTCTGGAATGATTTATCTTCGTCTCATTTTTTTACATCACATAAACCTGACATTTTAACAGGGGTTTATAGACTTTTTATAGCCACTGTATGTAGGGAGATTTGTTTCATCTCTGTGTATCATCTGAGGCTGTTCACTTCACTGGGTATATGTGAAGGTTTACATCCACTTTAAAGAGAAGTGCAGTCCGCTCACATAATGTGTAATAAAAACATCTTTGCCATTCTGAAGCTTCCCTCCAACCACTTTGCATATTATTTTATATCTACTGTGATTCTGTACCTGCCAAATATGCTGCGGAAATCTCCCTCCACTGAATCTGGCTGCAGACATTTCAACTGTGGGCAGCTGAAGCTGATGCCTGTTCACTTCCTGGATTTACACAAAAGCACACCTCCAGCTCTGCATCTTTCATTGG
>JBBGZY010003446.1:0-60089 GCA_037952925.1 Lithobates clamitans | reverse complement strand
CCCCAAAGATGCTGTTTGCAGGACTTTTCGGAACGTCCAGCAAGCGCACCGCCCCAGTGTGAAAAGACACACGAATAAATGAGAGAGGCAGTTTTCAGTCAATTTGCAGAGGCTATTTCTAGCGCTAAAGTGCCTGAAAACCACCTCAAAGTGAAAGGGGTCAAATGTAGAGTAAATGTTAAGGTAAAAAAAAAAACAAGCCTTTAGAGAACTACTGTAAAAAGATTTCCAACGGTTATGCAAAAATATTAAAGTAATAGTAAAAGGTGTTTCTTGTATTTATACTTGCAGGTAAGCCTATAAAAAGGCTTACCTGTAGGTAAACGTGTACAGTTTAGCAGACATTTACCGATGCATAAGCACTACGCTCTCAATAGATCACGTGCCGTTCATTGAGAGAGGCATGCAGGGGTCGTGACTCGGGCCAATCAGGTGGCTTGTGAACACTGAAGACCAGGTGAAGATGGAAGCCCTTGTCAGCAGTGACAGCGTGCCGCTGGAGGGCTTCATTTTCAGGCAAGTCTTTCATAATTATGACATTAACTTGCAGGGAGAAGCATGTGCTGTAACGTCTTCTGATGGCTTGACCAGATTAGTTATACAAGTTTACTTTAAAGCTAAATTCAACTTTTTTGTCAAAAGTGCAGGCACGCTACGAGTTAAGTCCAAGGAAGTGCATGACATCTCTTGAACTTCTATTATTTATATCCAACGGGTTTATGGCTCTGCCAGAGCACACACTGACACATGGGGCAGTGAGGAGAGAGGCACAAAGAGCAGCTATGCCTGCCCCTCCCCTCTACTGCCTATTCAGAGAAGCCTTTGTATTTTGTGAATGACTTCATATAATACAAAGGCTTCTGTGATTTGTCAGGAGGCGAGGAGGGGTGGGCATACCAGCTGCACCGACTCTAAAGTTGAAGACGCTGAGACCTGAAGGATTAGTCAGGGTCCCTGAAATACAGCCATAGAGCGCCTGGAATGAGAAGGGTTTAATCAATACTGTGTAAGAGTGCAAGTCTTACAGCTGAACTCCGGGGAAATTAGAAAAAAACCCTTTCAGTGGGGCTCCCCGCCACTGCAAGGGTTAAAGCTGAATTCCAAGAATTCCGCTATTTTGCTAAAACAGCAGGCATACCAAGAGTTGAGACTAAGGAGCCACCTGCCACCTCATAGACTTTTCTCCATTATTCACATATGATACATTTATTGCTCCAGGAAGATAACTTCTGGAGCTCCAAAGCTGCTTACTGTGGGTCTCAGTTCCTTCAAGAACAGAGTCACTGAAACTGCTATGCCCTCCCCTCCTTCTGCCCATTCACTGCAGCCTTTGTATTATGTGAACTCAATCACAAATGAGCTGGGATGACCATTTACAGCAGGGATATGCAATTAGCCGACCTCCAGCTGTTGCAAAACTACAAGTCCCATCATGCCTCTGTCTCTGGGTGTCATGCTTGTGGCTGTCAGAGTCTTGCTATGCCTCGTGGGACTTGTAGTTCTGCAACAGCTGAAGGTCCGCTAATTGCATATGCCCCATTTACAGTATTCTAAGACCCAGATGTCGTCAGTTTATTGAAGATCAGCACAGCGAATCAGCCGATGGATCACTCAGTAATCATCATTCAACAATCCTGGGGGCCTGTGCATGAAACAGAATTAAAGGTGTTGTAAAGGCAGAAGGTTTTTTTTTTTTCTTAATGCATTCTGTGCATTAGGCATCCTCCCTCAGCCCCCCTAATACTTACCTGAGCCCCATTTCTGTCCAGTGATGTCAGAGACTCTCCCTCCTGATTGGCTGAGACACAGCAGTGGCTGTTTACTACTGCTTTAAGAGTCATAAGTCACAAATAAAAGTCACCTATATACATATATACTGCACTTGAATTGTACTGCACCAGATTTCCTGTACTGTAAACAGCAGGTTTGCCAAGCTAGAGACTGTTCACGTACCTAAACTCTTAAAGATGAACTGAACTATGGAAGCTGTGCCAAAAAAAGCAGGCAGAGAGAAAAGGACAGGTCACCAGTAGTGCTTGTGGTCTCCCTGCAGCAGATCTGACTAGCAGTCAGAAACATCCCAGATCACGGATATCTAGCTATGAGGTTGTAGTCACAGGAGTGCCTAGGCACCCCCCTCACATACCAGGAAGTGTACTGCTATTTTGCAGGAAGAATTTCATTCCAGCTCCCCAATCAGCTCTATGGTCAGATGGTGGGCCGGGAGAGCCGTGCAAGGCGGTGCAGGGATTGTTGGGCATGAGGCTTCCACTCACGCTGCTTGTAAAAGCAATTCAGCGGCTAATTAGCCACCATGATTGCCGTTACAAGAAAGCCTACCGCCGGCTAAAAAACACAATACTGGGATGATGCCTGCATCCCAGCAGAACCACTCAAAGTCCAGCAACGTACCGGTATGTCAATGGACAGCGAGTGGTTAAACACAATCATTTCTGGATGTTCCCTACGACGTAGCAAGTTTTCACTTTCTGTGTTCAGGTCCACTTTAAGAGATGTCCCCACCCACCGCCCAAGCAAGACCAATAAAATCAGTTGGGGAGACTGGTAAAAGTTAGTTGCTGTGACTGGCCAACTCTGTACCAAACAGTGGAGGTCTAGCAGAGGGAAGAGCCGCATGAGGGGAGCAATTTTCTCCAATCTGCTTCAGATGAAATCTGAACACACAGCACTTTTGTCAGCCTGCAGACGATACCCCACTAAAAAAAAATAAAATAAAAAAATAAAAAAAAGGTTCTTTTCACATCTGGTCACCAGTACCTACTTGACAGTGTTATTGAACCTAGTTGAGTTTTTCATGATGGCTGTCAGAGCAAAGCCTCGTGTAACGGATGCTGACATGTTGGAAATCAGAACACTTTCTAGAATATCCAAAACCTCATCCTCTGTGACCTAGATATAGATAACATGTATTAAAGTAACGCCACGATTGTCAGTTTTCACCTTTTGCTTTGTGATGCTGTCCTACCTGAATGGGCTCCTCCTCTTCACATTGGCCAGATATTAGCAGGTCTCCATATTCTCCAATGCACCAGGAGGCGACCTGGACCATCGGTTGCTGTGGGACAACAATTGCATCACATTTCATATACAACTGCTGGAGAACAGCACCACCCAGTGGACATACTGTGTACTACGCGTATTAAAAGTATAATCTAAAATCAGGTGTCTCAAAACTTTCAAAACAAAAAGGGACGGTTTATGGTCTTTCAGACTTTAGAGGGGCTGGACGTTGATGTCAGTGGGAGGAATAGTGCCCCATCATTGGTGTCAGTGGGAGGAATAGTGCCCCATCATTGGTGTCAGTGGAAGAACTGGTACCCCATCATTGGTATCAGTGGAAGAAATGGTGCCCCATCACTGGCATCATTGGAAGGAATAGTTCCCCATCAGTGGGAGAAATAGTGCCCCATCATTGGCATCAGTGGAAGGAATAGTGCCCTATCAGTGGAAGGAATAGTGCCCCATCATTGGCATCAGTGGGAGGAATAGTGCCCTATCATTGTGTCAGTGAAAGGAATAGTGCGCCCCATCATTGGTATCAGTGGGAGGAATAGTGCCCCATCATTGGTATCAGTGGGAGGAATAGTGCCCCATCATTGGTATCAGTGGGAGGAATAGACCCCCATCATTGGTGTCAGTGGGAGGAATAGACCCCCATCATTGGTGTCAGTGGGAGGAATAGACCCCCATCATTGGTGTCAGTGGGAGGAATAGTGCCCCATCATTAGTATCAGTGGGAGGAATAGTGCCCCATCATTGGTATCAGTGGGAGGAATAGTCCCCCATCATTGGTATCAGTGGGAGGAATAGTCCCCCATCATTGGTATCAGTGGGAGGAATAGACCCCCATCATTGGTGTCAGTGGGAGGAATACACCTCCATCATTGGTGTCAGTGGGATGAATAGTGCCCCATCATTAGTATCAGTGGGAGGAATAGTGCCCCATCATTGGGAGGAATAGTCCCCCATCATTGGTATCAGTAGGAGGAATAGTCCCCCATCATTGGTATCAGTGGGATGAATAGTGCCCCATCATTGGTATCAATGGGAGGAATAGCACCCCATCATTGGTATCAGTGGGAGGAATAGTGTCCCATCATTGGTGTCAGTGGGATGAATAGTGCCCCATTATTGCTATCAGTGGGAGGAATAGTGCCCCATTATTGGTATCAGTGGGAGGAATAGTGTCCCATCATTGGTGTCAGTGGGATGAATAGTACCCCATTATTGGTGTCAGTGGGAGGAATAGTGTCCCGTCATTTGTATCAGTGGGAGGAATTATGCCCCATCATTGGTGTTAGTAGTTGGAATAGGGTCTTGTATCAGTGAGAGGAACACTGCTCCAAGGGCCGGATAAAGGAAAGTAAAGGGTCGTATCTGGCCCCCAGGCCGCAGTTTCTGAGACCACTGATCTAAACAAAATCAACAGATATGCATCAGAGTAAGCAGCCCATGTTTTATGGCCGTTATGTGCGTCTAAAGTTCAATTCCAACACAGAATAGCATCCTTACACCTGCACAGCACCCAGGAACCCTACTTAGAATACCATAAGATACAGTGTTGCAGTTATACATGCAAACACAACTCTTAATTTGCAATTTAAGGATGCTTACATTAAAAAAGAAGGCTCCCAAATCACTTTCACTAAAAAAGAAAAGCATATGTATAAGCATGTGCTGTAATGTCTTCTGATGGCTTGACCAGTTTAATTATATAACAAGTTTACTTTAAAAGCTAAATTCCAGTAATTCAGCCTTTTTTGTAAAAAGTGCAGGCATGCCATGATTTAAGTCCAAAGAGGTGCATGACATCTCCTAAACTTATCTCTATTATTTACATCTGATAGGTTTATGACCCTGTCAAAGCACACACTGACACATGGGGCAGTGGGAGAGGAGAGAGAGGCACACAAAGCAGCTATACCCGCCCCTCCCTTCTGCTGCCCATTCAGAGAAGCCTTTGTATTTTGTGAATTCGTTCATATAATACAAAAACTTCTGTGATTGGTCAGGAGGCGAGGAGGGGTGGGCATAACAGCTGCACCGACTCTAAAGTTGAAGATGCTGAGACCTGAAGGATCTTCTGGATCTCCAAAGCTGCTCACTGTGGGTCTCAGTTCCTTCAAGAGTCGCTGGAACCTCTATGCCCACCCCTCCTTCTGCCCATTCACTGAAGCCTTTGTATTATGTGAACTCAATCCCAAATGAGCTGGGATGACCATTCACAGTATTCCAAGACCCGGTGTTGTCAGTTTATTGAAGATCAGCACAGCGAGTCAGCCGATGGATCACTCAGTAATCATCATTCAACAATCCTGGGGGCCTGTGCATGAAACAGAATTAAAGGGGTTGTAAAGGCAGAAGGTTTTTTTTATCTTCATGCATTCTATGCGTGAAGATAAAAAGCCCTCTGTGTGTAGCAGCCTCCCTCAGCCCCCCTAATACTTACCTGAGCCCCATTAGTGATTAGCTGTTAGCCTAGTTTACCTGGGAGATGTCATCCAGAATGGCCTTGTAGAGCTTCTGTACAGTATATTCATGCATCTCCGCGCTATTCGTGATCAGTTGAATGAGATTAGGAACGGCGTCATCCCGTACGTAGCTTCCAGCCTAGAAAAGCACAAAAAACAAACAGGGAATAAAATCAGAAGGAGAGACCGGACTCAAACCCGGGCAACACAGGCCTTGTAAAATGACTGCCTCCTTCAACTCCAGGCCTTTCAATATTCAATATAAAATGTATATATTTTACCAAGATGATACCTTTAGTGGACGACCTCCATCACTGCCCCAAAAGGGGTTTTCATTTTATATCAGTCATGGAGATAAACAACCCATGGCAGGTTAGACACTAGGGTCAATTTGATAAGCCAGCTGACCTACCAGTATGTTTTGGGGTTGTAGAAGGGTACTTGGGAAAACCTTGACAACGGTTTAACAGAGAAGTGGATTTTTTTTTGCTTTAAAGAATCATACGAAGCTGCTGAAAACATGTCACAGGAATGCGGAACGAACTGCACTCCTGAGATCCACAGGAGAAATACAGCCAAACGAGCATTCCCCGTATTTCTTCTTTAAATAGTAAAAAAAAAAAAAAAAAAAAAAAAGGGACTACAAATGCCATGTGGTGGAGAACCTGGGAGACATCTGCACCCAGGACCCCAGTGCTGCATAACCAGCATTTACCAACGATACACCCCATTGAGCTCACTGAGCAATTCAGTTATTCCACACAGGGGAACTGACAGCTACACTATAAGGACAAAAGGTTTGTGGACACCTGACCATCACACCTATGTGAGTTTTCAAAAAAATCAGTTTCACCCCTAAAAGCTTTAGTAGCCGTTATGATTGGGTGAGTAACATACGTCAGGACCTTAACCACTTAAGGACCAGGACAATTTTTGACATGTGTTTACAAGGTATCCACCTCCCAGCCACATATACAGCCGGGTGGGCGCGTTCCTCCTGAGTGGACGTTCAGGAACGTCCCTCAGAAAAAGGGGGGGATTGCGCTTGCACGTGCCCGCACAGTGGCACGATCCCAAAGCGCTTGTGTCACTCGGACACAGAGCATCTCCGATCAGCAGGAGGGCTCTGTGAACGGCTCTCCTGATCACATGATGGCTGTGTCCTATCACAGCCATCATGTGATGTCAATAGAGAGCTGGTTGCTAGGTGATCGGCTCTTTCGGACGTGTGTGTGGGGACATTGTGTGTTTACATTGTGTGGGGACACTGGGCCGGTGATCAGTGTGTAAAAAGCTGTAAAAAAAAACAGCTCATACTCACTAATCAGCGACCGTCTCTCCTCTCTGACAACTTCTGTGTGAGGAGAGGAGAGCCGGTCGCTGATTAGTGAGTATGAGCTGTTTTTTTTCTTACAGCTTTTTACACAATGATCACCGGCCCAGTGTCCCCACACAATGTAAACACACAATGTCCCCAAAACACTGTCCACACACACACGTCCCCCACATACGTAACAGTAAAATCATGTGTCCCAATGATCATCTGCGTCTGTGATCACACAAACCAATTATTATACTCTTAACAGGATTTTTTTTTTTTTTTATACCAAAGACATGTAGCAGAATACAGTTTGGCTTAAATTTAATGACAAAAATTAGATTTTATTCAATTTTTTTTTAAAACAGAAAGTAGAATTTTTTTTCTTCAAAATTTCCACTCTTTTATTCGCTTATACTGCAAAAAATAAAAAACTGATTTGTGAATAAATACCACCGAAAGAAAGCTCTATTTGTGTGAACAAAACGCTAAAAATTTAATTTGGGTACAGTGTTGCATGACTGCGCAATTCCTATTGAAAGTACAAGAGCGCTGAAAGCTGAAAATTGGCCTGGGAAGGAAGGGGGTGAAAGTGCCCGGTATTGAAGTGGTTAAAATCATTTTTTTTTTGCAAGAAAATTACTTAGAACCCCCAAACATTATATAGATATTTTTTGCAAACACCCTAGAGAATAAAATGGCGGTCGTTGCAATCCTTTATGTCACACAAGCGGTCTTACGAATGCTATTTTTTGGGGGGAAAAAATAAGAACATGTTAGGCCGAGTAAATTGATACCCAACATGTCACGCTTCAACATTGCGCCTGCTCGTGGAATGGCGACAAACTTTGGCACTTAAAAATCTTCATAGGCGACGTTTAAAAATGTATACAGGTTACCAGTTTTTAGTTACAGAGAAGGTGTAGTGCTAGAATTATTGCTCACACATTAACAATCGTGGCGATACCTTTACATGTGTGGTTTGAACACAGTTTTCATATGTGGGTGTGACTTACGTATGCGTTCGCTTCAAATTATTATTTTTTTCCTCTTATTTATTTTAATTCTTATTTTTTATTTTTACACTGTCCTTTAAAAAAAAAAAAAAAAAATTGGATCACTTTTATTCCAAGGAATGTAATCATCCCTTGTAATTTGAAAAAAAAAAAAAAAGCATGACAGGACCTCTTTACTGTCAGATCTGGGGGGTCAAAAAGACCTCCGATCTCACATTTACACTTCAGAGCAATTAAAAAAAAAAAAAAAAAACAGTATTTAAAAAAAATTGCCCCTTTAAGGCCATTGGGTCCTGGCTATCGGGGGATAGGATCGGATCGCCTCCGCCGCTACCGACGCCTTCGGTAAGCGGTGGAGACGACCGGGACGGGGTAGGAGAGGGGGTATATCTTCCACCGCCGATAAAAGTGATCTTGCAGCGAATCTGCCACAGAGACCACTAATCTTAAAGCAGACGACCCACCGTTGAAAAAAAATAAAATAAAAAATACCGGGGTTATGGCAACTATCTGCTGCGATAACAACGGTATTTAACATTAAAGGACTGACGTATATCGATGGGCGGGCGGTCCGGGAGTGGTTAAAGTGGTTCTAGAGGTACAAGGTTCAAATTACCTTAATGCATTCTATGCTTTAAGGGCCAGTTCACACCACATGCAGTCCAGTGCATTTTTTTTCTGCATCAAAAACGCATGGAAAGTAGGTTATATGGTTTTCAATGGCATAGTTCACACCAGTGCTTGAGGTTCCAGTGAATGTAGAACATGCTGCATTTTTCCTGCACAACGCTTTAAAAATGTACTGGAACGCACCCTAAATGCACCAAAAACACACTGCACCACACGTCCTTATTGAGGTTTATAAAAAAAAAGGGAGGGAAAAAAAAGCACTGGAACGCATCAAAAACGCGCATGCAGAAAAGCACCTGCGACGCATCCGGGCTGCGTTTCTATGGTGTGAACTGGCCCCAAGGTAAAAAAAAATAAATAAAAAAAAAAAAAACTTCTGCATGTAGCTCCCCCCCCCCAAAATATTTACCTGAGCCCCATCTCAATCCAGCGATGTGCACTGCAGCATCAGCTCTCTCGGCTCTCTCTCTCTCCTACCGCTGTCAATCACAGCTAGTAAAGGAAAGAGCTGGGGGCGGGGCCGAGCCGCACTCTGTGTGTCAATGGACACTCAAAGCTGGCTTGGGAGCAAGCATGCATGAGTTCCTACATAGCAAGTGGCTTGATATGAGGAGAGGTAAATATAACAAGTTTGCTTTTTTTAAAAAAAAAAAAAGCCTTTTTTTGCTTTTTGGCACTGCATTACTTTAACTGACAATTGTGCGTTCATGCAAAAAAAAACTGTACACAAACGAAGATTTATAAAAAAAAATTCCAACAAACAGGGCTTTCTTTTGGTGGTATGTGATCACTTTTGGGTTTATTTTTTGAGCTATAAAACAAAAAAAGACCGAAAATTTTGAAAAAAAAATAAAATAAATTTTTTTATTAGCGTCTGTATAGCATCTATCATGTGACCTCATTATTCACAAGTGAGCTGGGATGACCATTCACAGTATTCCAAGACCCGGTGTTGTCAGTTTACTGAAGATCAGCACAGAGAATCAGCCGATGGATCACTCAGTAATCATCATTCAACAATCCCGGGGGGTCTGTGCATGAAACAGACCTAAAGTGGGGATACCAGCTATCGTGTTGTTTTAAGCCAGAGAAAGCTTCAAAAAGAGAACTGGACACTGGAGTTGATTTACGAAAGGCAAAAAAAAAAACCACTGTGCACTTCGCAAGTGCAGTTGCTCCACAGCTTAGTAAATGAGGGGAAGCTCTGCTGACTTACACCATCCAATCATGTGCAAGCAAATTTTTTTTTTTTCCTTGCATGCGATTGTGTATTCTTTAGCTTCGGCTCATTTACTAAGCTCTGGAACAACTGCACAGTCAATTTGCCTTTAATAAATCAACCCCCACTGTTACTTAGTCCACTCCTTACCCAGCAAGGTAAAATCACAGAATAACGTTCCACCCCCCCACTGCAGGGGTCCACCCTAGTAAGCTAGGCGGATTGAAATTCAGCCGGTTCATCAGGAGCCAGAAGTGGGGGGGAATTTTAAAATAAAAATATTTTACACTTTCGGTAAAAAACATCCAACTATTTTTTTTAAATCAAATTTCTACATAAATTTTAGGCCAATATGTATTCTGCTACATATTTTTGGTAAAAAAAAAAAAAAATCCCAGTAAAGCGTATATTGATTGGTTTACATGAACATTATAGTGTGTACAAACTATGGTATATATATATACTGGAATTTCTATTAAATTTTTTATACTAGTAATGACGGGGATCAGCGACTTATAGCGGGGCTGTGATAGTGTGGCGGGCAGTCTGACGCTAACATTATTATAAGACCCCTTTCACACTGGGGCGGTTTGCAGGCATTATTGCGCTAAAAATACCGCCTGCAAACCGCCCCAAAACAGCCTCCGCAGTTTGTTCAGTGTGAAAGCCCGAGGGCTTCCACACTGAAGTGGTGCGCTGGCAGGAGAAGAAAATATCTCCTGCAAGCCGCATCTTTGGAGCGGTGAATTCACCGCTCCTAAACCGCTCCTGCCCATTAAAATCAATGGGACAGCGCGGCTATACCGCGGCAATACCGACTATAGCCGCGCTATACGAGGGGTTTTAACCCTTTTTCGGCCGCCAGCGGGGGGGTTAAAATCGCACCGCTAGCGGCCGAATACCGCGGTAAAACAGCACTAAAAATAGCGCTGTTTTACCGCCGACGCCCCCCTACCGCCCCAGTGTGAAAGCGGCCTCATACTGGATTTATATAGCGCCAACAGTTTACGCAGCACTTTGGGGGAACCAGTTACACTAATAAAGTGATCAGTGCTAAAAAATAAGCAAATCTAGGGCATTTAAAGGGTTAACTGTGTCCCTAATGCTGGCCATACACTATACGAAAAATCGGCCAAACCAATTTTCGAAAAAACAAACATTCGGCCGTGAGAGCAAACGATAGTACCATTATGTAATGACCGATAAATCGTTCAGTGGACATAAATGAATCAATATTTTTTTTTTTTTTTTACATATACCTAGTGCAAACAGTTCGGACGGGAAGCACATTAACCTTTCAATTTATCGGTTGTTCAGCAGAAAATTTCCAAACTTGTCCTTCGTTTTTTCGGCTCAAAAACGTCCCAACGATTATCGATTTTGTGCCCATTAACTGGCCGAAAAACGAACGAACTGACCGAATTTCGGACGATTTTTTATATAGTGTATGACCAGCATAACAGTGCTTTGTGTGTACTGTGAGGAGATTTTACTAAGGGATGTGCTTTGCAGAGAAACAAAAACCAGCACATCCCCCGCTGACAGGACGGAGCTCTGCATTGTTTACATTGACAGAGCTCTGGCCTGTCCTCTTACCCCCAATCAGCGGGTGCCGGCGGTCATCCATTATAGCCGCCACCTGCTGACTAATCACAGCGCCGGCGGAGTGCGCCCCCTACCGGAAGTGCTGGATTACGTCTTAGGTACATGATCTGACACAGGAGAGACGCCCTGCTGCTGCACTAATACATGAGGCGGTCAGCAGTCAATAAGCAGTTAAAATCATTTCTACACATCTACATTAAGGAGTGCATTATACTTTATGAGAATTACCTGATACTTACCGTAGTGAGGACTCTCATTATGGTGTCTATGTGCCACCGCTTTGACGGTGCGTACCTGGAAACAGTTAAAATAAAACAGGCAAAATGAGTTTTATTGTAGGCTTAATGCCGAAGATGTGTGCATTGCTCTGTGTGGCTGTGCAGAGTGACAAATCGCTGACAGCGCTGTGGGAAGACACGTACTTTTCTGCTGCTAAGAAGATGCCCGAGGCACAGTCTGATTTAAATTCTGGTTCACAGGAGTCCAAGAAGTAAAGCAACTCCTTCATCATGCCGCGGATGTTGTTGCCATTCACCAGTGCAAAACTCAGCTCCATAGCTCGCCTGGAATGAGAAGGATTTAAAGTGTAAGTGTGCAAGTCTTAAAGATGAACTCCGGGGAAAATTTAAAAATGTCCCATTCAGTGGGGCTCCCCGGCACTGCAAGGGTTAAAGCTGAATTCCAAGAATTCCGCTATTTTGCTATAACAGCCGGCATACCAAGAGTTGAATCTAACGAGCCGTCTGCCACCTCATAGACTTTTCTCTAATATTTACATCGGACAGATTTATTGCCCCATGAAGATAACTTCTGGAGCTCCCATGCTGCTCACTGTGGTCTCAGCTCCTTCAAGAGTCACTGGAACTGCTACACCCCGCCCCCCTCCTTCTGCCCATTCATTGAAGCCTTTGTATTATGTGACCTCATTCACAAATGAGCTGGGAAGACCATTCACAGTATTCCAAGACCCGGGTGTTGTCAGTTTATTGAAGATCAGCACAGAGAGTCAGCCGATGGATCACTCAGTAATCATCATTCAACAATCCCGGGGGGCCTGTGCATGAAACAGAACCAAAGTGGGGAAACCAGCTACCGTGCTGTTTTAAGCCAGAGAAAGCTTCAAAAAGGAGCAATGGACACTGGAGTTGATTAAAGGCAAATAAGACTGACACTTTGCAAGTGCAGTTGCTCCACAGTTAGTAAATGAGGGGAAGCTCTGCTGACTTCAATCATGTGCAAGCAAAAATGCAGTTTTTTTTTCCCCTTACATGTGATTAGGTAATTTTTACAAAGAGAAGCTTCCCCTCATTTACTAAGCTTTGCAGTAACTGCTCTTGCACAGCATTTGCCTTTATATACAGCATTTGCCTTTATATATAGTATTTGCCTTTAGTAAATCAACCGCAATGTCACTTAGCCCACCCCTCACCAGCAGGTGGATTGAAATTCAGCCAGTTTAGCAGGAACCAGACAAATTTCAATCCATCTATGGGCAAGCAGGTTGTACTGAAGTAGATCTATCGTTTGACTTCAGTACAACCAGCCTGTGGATTTTATTTTTGTTTGACAACTGCTGGCGCCTATAGCCAGCAGCAGTGATCATTGTATTCTGATGGCGGAGAAACCTCTCGCTGTCAGAATACAATAGCGCAGTGGGAGGGATTCCCCCATCAGCACTGACTGCGCTGATGGGGGAAACCAACCATTTTCTTTCCTTCAACCTGTGGTTGAAGGAAAGAAAATTGAATAATGTATGACCTTTGGTTATTTGGTGAGGGGGCGCACTGGACACTTTCGCGCTGCCATTGAGTTTGCTGGGAGTCCAGTGCGCCCCTGTGCCTTTAGGGAGGAGTTGGCTCCCGCCAGGCATACCTGCCCCCAATCGATACATTAGAATGCATGTGCTCCTACCATGGAGGCTCTCAAAATTTATAGAATTAGGACTGCAGATAATATTGGGGTGCCTGGTCTCAGCCTCTGCAGCTTATGCATGTATTTGCAAATGTGTGCAAACTAAACCCCTGTTTTTAAAGAAAACTGTTAGACAGGATAATTCCGTTGGTTGCAGGCTGGCAAGTGAGCTGTGAATTTTTATTTGTATTGGTTTGACATGCGTTGCCCTTCCATGCGCTCTTTGCGGTTAAATCCGGTTATTGGTTGGGGCAGTTGCCGTTTGTTTGAATAATGTATGACCTGCCTTAGGGCTCTTTCACACGGGGCGGATCAGTGATGATCCGCCCTGTGAACACCCGCTTGCTCAGCGGGGAGCTGAGCAGAAAGATGACAGGTCCATCGCTGCACACTGTGCTGCGACGGACCTGTCAGAGCGCCGCTCTCCCCTATGGGGGATCGGATGATGACGGACTGTAGAGTCCGTCGTCACCTGATCCGAAAACGGATGGAAAAGTAGGGTTTTCCTCCGTTACACTTTTCGGATCGGAGCGGGTCAGATGTCAGCGGACATGTCACCGCTGACATCCGACGCTCCATAGGAATACATGTATGTCCGTTTTACATCCGAAAACGGAAGGATGAAAAACGGACATACGGATCGTCAGTGTGAAAGAGCCCTTACCCTGGTGGATAACATCCCTACCCAACTTCTCACCCTGGTGACTGCCTGCTCAGGCCTGACCACTGTCATATGGGGGAGGTCACATTTTCCTCCATAATAATAGGAAGCCCTCCTCCTTTACAGCAACAGAGCAAAAGCTCTGATACAGCAGAATGGTGACAGATTAGGAGCATTGATAGATGAATAAACCAGCCTGGGGGGGGGGGGGTTGTTCGGCTAATCAGGAGACACGGTCACTTTTCCCTGAACATTTGAATGAGCAAAAAAAAAAATTGCAGGGTCTCTTAAAATATTCTGCTACCTAAAAAAAGCCTCTCAACCGATTGCCGACCAGCCGCTGCAATTTTACTGCAGCAGATTGGCACTGGCAGGTGAATCGACATTATGTTACGTCGCTTACGTTGCTTCCTTAGGCGGCCACTAGAGGCCACTAGTGACAGTGACATTTTTACAGTAATCAGAGCATTTTTATAGCACTGATCGCTGTATTAATGACAAATGGTCCCAAAAATGTGTCAAAATTGTCCGATGTGTCCGCCATAATGTCGCAGTCCCGATAAAAATAGCAGATCGCCACCATTACGAGTAAAAAAATTAAAAAAAAATAAAATAAAATAATGCTATAAATCTATCCCCTATTTTGTAGACGCGATAACTTTTGCACAAACCAATCAATATAGGCTTTTTGCGATTTTTATTACCAAAAATATGTAGAAGAATACATATCGACCTAAACTGAGAAAAAATTAGCTTAAAAAAAAAAAAAAATGGGGATATTATAGCAAAAAGTACAAAATATTGTTTTTTTCAAAATTGTCGCTCTTTTTTGTTTATAGCGCAAAAAAATAAAAACCGCAGTGGCGATCAAATACCACCAAAAGCTCTATTTGTGGGAAAAAAAGGACGTCAATTTTGTTTGGGTACAACATCGCACGACCGCGCAATTGTCAGTTAAAGTGATGCAGTGCCGAATCGCAAAAAGTGCTCTGGTCAGGAAGGGGGTAAAAATCTTCTGGGGCTGAAGTGGTTAAAAGAGCTACTTACTCTTTATAAACAAACCAAATTTTACCTCTTTATTGAGACATCCAAATCCTTTAGACAATCCACGATGGTGCTGCGGTGCCTCTGTACTGCATTGTGGTCGGTCTGTACAGTTTTGAGTAAGGACGTCAAAGCCACATATCTGAATAAAATGACAAGTCTGCCATTACTGGGAGCCCACAGCACATCACAGACTCCAACAACACAATAGTATTTGGGCCTACATAGGGCTTACCTAATATTCTTGTCATTATTTAATAAAAACCGTCCTAGGATATTAATAGCTAGAACCTGTTAGGAATAAGAGAGAAAGTAAAACTGATGAATACACAAGTGAGGCGATTAGTAAGTAGACACAAAGCATAGGAACTAGTATAAGGCCGGGTTCACACTAATCCAATTCACAATAGCAGGAGCTTCTGACTGGCCCTCTATGGAGCCGGTTCACATCTCTCCGCTGCGGCTCCAGTCTGAGTTTGCACAGGAGTCCTGTGCGTCTTTTGGTCTGTTTCAGGTCCTAATTCAGCCAAAAATTTGAGCTGAAATCTGACCTGAAAGGTGAACGGGGACGCACCCGACCCCCCCGCTGTGAGCCACATGCGAAGATAGTGTGAACCCAGGCCGAAGATAGTTTTTGGTACATGCTGGGAAACCGCTCATTATGGTGCTTATGGTTTAACCTCTTAAGGACCAGGCCTTTTTTGACACTTGTTTTCTTCAAGTTTAAATTAGTATTTTTTGCTAGAGATATAGTTAGAACTCCTAAACATTATATACATATTTTTAGCAGAGACCCCAGAAAATAAAATGGCGGTTGTTGCAATATTTTATGTCACACGGTAGTTGCGCAGCGGAGTATCAAACAAAAATTTTTTGGGGGGTAAAAAATACACTTTCATGAATTTAAAAAAAGAAAACAAAAAACTGTAAAGTTTGCCCAATTTTGTTGTCATGTTATGCTTCAAAATTGCGCACGCTCGTGGAATGGCGACAAACTACGCTACCTCGAAATCTCCTCAGGCGAGGTTTTAATTTTTTATTTTTTTTTACAGGTTACATGTTTAGAGTTACAGAGGTCTAGTGCTAGAAATATTGCTCTCGCTCCAACGAACGCGGCAATACCTCACATGTGGTATGAACATGGTTTACGTATGTGATCGCTTCTGCGGACGCTTTAAAAAAATTTTTTAATTTATTTTATTTTTTTTTTTTGTTGTTATCACATTAAAGATAAACTCCTGGGAAATTTGAAAATGTCCCTTCCATTGGGGCTCCCCTGCGCTGTAAGGGTTAAAGCTAAATGCCAAGAATTTAGTTATTTTGCAAAAACAGCAGGCATACCATGAATTGAGTCTAAAGCTTCATGTACACGGAATGTTTTTACAACCTCTCCTGAACGATTTAACTTGACAGATAGTAATGGACGTTTAAAGCGTTCATTTTGCCGCGTTTACATGCCGCGTTTATCGATGTTTTAAAAATCTCTCTTCTTAAATAGCCAAAAATGAAAAACGCCTGTAAACGAAACGCGGCTAAATGCGATTTACCGCACTTAGCCACGTTGACGCTTGAAATGCCTGTAAACTCAGTTTCTGAACACATTTTTTTGCAATCCAAAAAATGCCTCTAAACTCAACTGCCTAGAAAGGATTGTTAACGACCCCCGTGTACATGGACAGATAAGATAACAGAGGAGAGTTCAGTGGCAGTTGAAAAAAAACGCCCAACTGCTCCTAAACGTCCGTTTACCAGCAGCAGTGTACATGAGGCCTTACGAGCCACTTGCCACCTCACAGACTTTTCTTTATTATTCACATCGGAATGCCCGCCCCTCCTTCTGCCCATTCAATGAAGCCTTTGTATTATGTGGGGGATGACCATTCACAGTATTCCAAGACCCGGGTGTTGTCAGTTTACTGAAGATCAGCACAGAGAGTCAGCCGATGGATCACTCAGTAATCATCATTCAACAATCCCGGGGGGCCTGTGCATGAAAAAGAACTAGAGAGGGGATACCAGCTACTGTGCTGTTTTAAGCCAGAGAAAGCTTCAAAAAGAGCACTGGACACTGGAGTTGATTTATTGCCATTACAAGGAATGTAAACATCCCCTGTAATAGAAATAAGCATGACAGGTCCTCTTTTTAGCGAGACCTGGGGTCAAAAAGACCTCAGATCTCACAAATTACACCTAAAATTAAAAAAAAGAAATTAAAAAAAGCAATTTTACAATTACAAAAAAAAAAAAAAAACATAGGCCGTTAAGCAGAAGTGACGTCAGATGTTGATGCTTTTCTCTAAGGGCATAGAGTTGAGTGGGGGCCATCTTGTCCTCTCCAGCTGCCTATAAAAGAGATAGTGGCGAATCCGCCGCTGGGACCACTTTTATTGGACGCCAAATCGCCCACTGTATGAAAAAAAAAATACTGGGGGATATGGCAGCTAGCTGCTGCCATAAGGGTATATAAAGTCAAAGTAATGACATATATATATACAGTGGGCGGTCCGGAAGTGGTTAAAGCCCAACTCCAGCTTGGATGAAAAAGCCAAAAACAAATCCCCAAGAAGCTCTTAAAAAAAATAAATAAAAAGTAAGCAGAACCTGCTGCTATACGCACCCTCTGCAGCATTTATGATTTATGTGTCATTTCCCAGGAGCATAGGCGAGGGAGGAAGCCACGAGGTGCTCCACGGACCAGGAAGTGGCAGATTACGAGCACTACATAGCAACAGGGCGTTTAGGGTAAGTATAAAAAAAAAAAAAATCCTCCAAATGTTTGTTTATAGGTTAAAAGGAGTCTTTTAATGCAAAAACATTTTTTTAGGGTGGAACCGCTTTAATAACGGTTGAAATAAACAGAGCGCGAGATGCAGAGCGGTAGAAAAGGAAAGTACAGAACATAATATGAGGAAACGTGAAATAAAACCAGAGCGGAAAAAACTCAGAGGAAGGACAGAGAGGGAGGTCACTGGCAATTAGCTTTTCAAGACACACACCCGCAGGCCACTTTCCGACTTTATGTCCATGATTGTTAAGACCGTTTCATACAGGATGGCGTTGCCAACGTTTTTGCTGGTCTCTGTGTTTGTAGCAACCTGGAAAATAAAAGAAAGAAAATGTAAACGTAGCTCAGACAATTCCCGTAATCTCACTTTACCATAAAACATATATAACCCATCCGAAGTAGACAACCTCAGAAGGGAATACAGCCGCGGGCTGTCTGGTGATTTCACAAAGAAGAAAACACACAACAGCTGATCTGAGTTCTGGGAGAGCCTCATACAAGTCTATGGGGCTTCTAGAGACCAGAAGAGCAAAAGAGGATTTCTACCCGTTACTGAGATAGGCAAGAAGCTGGGATGTGGAGGGTTAACTCATAAAAGGAGAGGGAGGTTTGCTTTAAAGGATTTATTTGTAAATATACGGAATATGAGCTCACAGAAAACACACTTTAAAGCTGAATTCCAAGAATTCGGACACTTTGTAAAAAGTGAAGGCACACTATGAGTTAAAGTGATTGTAAAGTCTCTTTTTTTTTTTTTAATTAAAAATAACAAACATGTTATACTTACCTACCCTGTGCGGTGGATTTACATAAAGCAGCCCAAATCCTCCACTTCTGGGGTCACTCATCGGTGCCTCTGGCCCCTCCCTCCTGTTGAGTGCCCCCACAGCAAGCAGCTTGTTATGGGGGCACCCGAGCTGATCCACAACTCCCTGTATCAATTCAGACACAAAGCCGTGACCATGGCCCCGCTCCCCTTCTCTCCCCATTGGCTGACTGATTGACAGCAGCAGGAGCCAATTGGGCCACACTGCTATCTCAGCCAATGAGAAAGGGAGTCCCGGGCAGCCGAGACAATCTAGATGGACCTCAGGCAAGTATTAGGGGGGGCTGAGTGGGGCTGCTGCACACAGAAGGGTTTTTTTTTTTGTATCTTAAATGCATAGAATGCACCTTCTGCCTTTACAATCACTTTAGGTCCAAGGAGGTGCATGACATCCCCTGAACTTACTTCTATTATTTCTATCTGACAGGTTTATGGCTCTATTGACACTGGGGGATGTAAGAGAGGAGAAGGTCACACGAAGCAGTTATGCCTGCCCCTCCCATGTGCCGCCCATTCAAAGAAGTCTTTGTATTTTGTGAATAAGCTCACATAATACAAAGGCTTCAGTGATTGGGGGAAGGCATAGCAGCTACACCAACTCTAATGTTGAGGATGCTTAGACCATCAGCTTCAGGCTCTCGGAAATACATCGATAGCCCTCCTCCGGGAGTGCAATAAAACTGTCAGGTATTAATGGACCTCCTTAGACTCAACTCATAGTGTACAAATTAGCTGAATTCCTTGAATAAAGCTTTCAAAGTGAAAGTATGGTCTATCCAAAGATACACTTTAAAGTGAGCAGAGAATGGATAAAACCAGTCAGGAGTTAGTTAGTGATACAGTTGTTACTGAACAAAGTGCTCAGCCCTGCATACATCATAGTTTCTGTTGGAAAAGTGTCCCCTCTTTATTCATGTTCATTCAACTCTAACATTTGGATTATTCCTCGCTTTATCCCTAACCGGGGGAGGCGTCCTCGTCCTCTCCTGCTGCTTGTAATAACAGTCAAGCCAATGCTTAGCCGCATCGATTGTTATTACAAGAAAGCTGACCATGCGCTCTAAAGAACGGTACCAGGGTGATGCCTGCAGCTGCAACCCCTTGAAGCAAGATTGGTAAGTTTGTGACCGATACTGATTCTTTAAAAAAAAAAAAAAGTAAAGAGGAGGTCCACTTAAACAAAAAATATCAAAAGCCAACAGCTACAAATACTGCAGCTGCTGACTTCTAGTAAATGGACACTTACCTGTCCCAGGGTCCAGCGATGTCGGCAGCGGAAGCCGATCGATCGCTCGTCTCTCGGCTGCCCCCACCGCCATCCTCGGTCAGGGAATCAGGAAGTGAAGCCTTGCGGCTTCACTGCCCGGTTCCCTACTGCGCATGCGCGAGTCGCGCTGAGCATCTACACTGGTCCCCGTTGTGTTGTGGGAACTGTGTATTTCCCAGAACACAACGGGGGTGGGCGGGCATTCGCGGCTAGCTATTCCCAGAAGTGGGTGCAGATACCTGTATTATACAGGTATCTGCACCCCCCTCCCCCCTGAAAGGTGCCAATTGAGGCACCGGAGGGGGGGAGGAATCCGATGAGCGGAAGTTCCACTTTAGGGTGGAACTCTGCTTTAATATCAGCTGCACCAATAAATCGGTCGACCCCTAGTACTAACCTCTTCATACCAAATCCAAAAAAAAATAATAAGATCAGACTTATCATATGTTTTGGGCCTGCCCCAGGGTGTCACAGAAACGGGCGGACGTCTTTGATCTTGTTAATACCCATCTTCAGCTGTCCCACCTGGTTTTGACAGGTACCCACTCCCACCTCCGGCTGAGTTCATTGCGGCAAACTCAGCCAGAAGTTGCGCCCCCCCCCCCAATATCCATTGGCAAATATGAAGAATAGTGCTGAAATTCTCAACGCGTTTCACGCGATAGAAAAACTTGCTTCATCAGGAGAAGCACTCAGCTATATCATGCTGCCTTGTAAACAATAAAAGGTTGAAGAGCAATTCCACATATATGTGCAAAACGATATAGACATAGATAAAATCATATAAATCCTCCAAATGTGTGCAGCATAGGGCCTCGGATGGATCCCCTCACAGGTCCGCAAACATCTCCCCCCCCCCCTCGGGAGTTGAGGATAGGGGGAGGGGCCAGACACAAATTGGTGTAGCCACCAAAAGAGGTGGAATGCCCACTAAGATCCTATAGCCACAAATAGCAGCCCCGTTCACCACCGGTCTGCTCACAACGAAATGTTATGTTACAGCCTTATTCCAAAATGGATTCATTATTTTTCTCACAATTCTAAAAACAATACCCCATGATGACAACGTGAAAGAAGTTTGTTTGAAATCTTTGCAAGTTTATTAAAAATAAAAAACGAAACAATCCCATGTACATAAGTATTCACAGCCTTTACCCTGACACTCAAAATTGAGCTCAGGTGCCTCCTGTTTCCACTGATCATCCTTGAGATGTTTCTACAACTTGATTGGACTCCACCTGTGGTAAATTCAGTTGATTGGACATGATTTGGAAAGGCGCACACTCGTCTATAGAAGGTCCCACAGTTACCAGTGCATGTCAGAGAACAAACCAAACCATGAAGTCCAAGGAATTGTCTGTAGACCTCCCACACAGGATTGTATGGAGGCACAAATCTAATGAAGGGTGCAGAAAAATTTCTGCAGCATTAAAGGTCCCAATGAGCACAGTGGCCTCCATCATCCATAAATGGAAGAAGTTTGGAACCACCAGGACTCTTCCTAGAGCGGGCTGCCTGGCCAAACTGAGCGATCGGGGGAGAAGGGCCTTAGTCAGGGAGGTGACCAAGAACCCGATGGTCACTCTGACAGAGCTCCAGCGTTTCTCTGTGGAGAGAGAACCTTCCAAAAGATCAACAATCTCTGCAGCACTCCACCAATCAGACCTGTATGGTAGAGGGGCCAGACAGAAGCCACTCCTCAGTAAAAGGCACATGACAGCCCGCCTGGAGTTTGCCAAAAGGCACCTGAAGGACTCTCAGACCATGAGAATCAAAATTCTCTGGTCTGATGAAACAAAGATTGAACTATTTGGCCTGAATGGCAAGTGCCTGGAGAAAACCAGGCACCGCTCATCACCTGGTCAATACCATACCTACAGTGAAGCATGGTGGTGGCAGCATCATGCTGTGGGGATGTTTTTTCAGAGGCAGGAACTGGGAGACTAGTCAGGATCGAGGGAACGATGAATGCAGCAATGTACAAAGACCTCCTTGATGAAAACCTGCTCCAGAGCGCTCTGGACCTCAGACTTGGGCGAAGGTTCATCTTCCAACAGGACAACGAGCCTAAGCACACAGCCAAGATAACAAGGAGTGGCTACGGGACAACTCTGTGAATGTCTTTGAATGGTCCAGCCAGAGCCCAGACTTGAACCCGATTGAACATCTCTGGAGAGATCTGAAAATGGCTGTGCACCGACACTCCCCATCCAACCTGATGGAGCTTGAGAGGCCCTGCAAAGAAGAAGAATGGGAGAAACTGCCCAAAAATAGGTGCGCCAAGCTTGAAGCATCATACTCAAAAAAACCTGAGGCTGTAAGTGGTGCCAAAGGAGCTTCACCAAAGGCTGTAAATACTTATGTACATGGGATTTTTTTTTTGTTTTTTATTTAATAAATTTGCAAATATTTCAAACAAACTGTTTTCACGTTGTCATTATGGGGGATTGTTTGTAGAATTTTGATAAAAATAATTAATTTAATCCATCTTGGAAGAAGGCTGTAACATAACAAAATGTGGAAAAAGTGAAGCGCTGTGAATACTTTCTGGATGAACTGTATAAGCTAATGTATATTAATACAGATGGCCCCAAGAAATACGATTTAGCAAGAATTTAGCAGCCTTGGAATGGCTCAGTAATTGTCCTTTTCCCTGGTCGGGTGTACTACCCCCCTAGGGCTCTTTGCTTATTCTTTTGTAACGATTTTTATTGCTTTTTAGCCTTGGTGCCATTCCCCATCTAGGTTTGTTGGCTTTATATACCTCTGAGCAACTGAGAGCTTTCAACACTGTCTGCACAGCCTTTAGCTTGATTGTACCACTCTGACTTGCTTATAGTTATTGTACTAATCCCATGTTTTCAATAAAGAGCCATCCTTGTTGTTGTGAAAGAAAAAAAAGGGAAGCCCCAATGCAAGGGCAGTTTTGTCATTTCCCCAGTGTTCAGCTTTAAAAAAAATGCATATATACATTTTTTCTTCTGTATGACACCTACTGCATATTACCATACATGCAGAGCACTTTCACCCACCTACCAATAACTACAAATCTTACTGGAAGGATTATATTGAGCATATAAGAAGAAGAAGAAAAAAAAAAAAAAAAAAGAATAAAGAATTAAAAGAAAAAAAAAAAAAAAAAAGGAAAAAAGGCGTTGCTGTATACATCCAACCAGTTAGTACCCACCTGTGCCAAAATATCATTCATGGCTTCACTGGAGTCATCGTCATTTCTGCCGAGAATTCGGAGAAGCCTTAATATCCGCACCTAGTAAAAGAAACCCAAAAAAAAAATAAAAGTTACTCAGATCCCCCCCCCTATCATGACCGCCCAAACCACAGAGAATGTAGTCCAGTAGGTCAGCAACAGCGGCTGATGTGGCCGATACTCGCCTGCAGAAAGGGGTCGCTGATTCCGGACACGTCGTGTTCTGGAGAATATCCGGACATAATTAGATTTTTAAGAATACGAACTAGCTGAGGAACAAGCTGTAGAGAAAACCAACAGAACACCATGTAGTTTAAATAGGTAAACATTGTGTTTTTTTTAATATATATATATATATATAAAAACATAACATTTTATTATGAAAACCTATACCAGCAAGTTTTAGAACCTGAATACACAGATTACCTCTTATTAACAGATTTTAAAGCATCGACTTCTAATAGTTTTACAACTGTAACCAAAAAGGCAAGAAGCTTTGGGTGCCACTCCAGGCCTGAGCGCCAATAAGTTCTGGTGGAAAGGGATCGGCGTGGATGGAGCCCATCCCGGCTCAAAGTATACGTAAACAAGAAGAAAAGCCCAAACGCTGCACACCAAGATATCAAATAAAAGCAGCTTCATCCAGGTCACGCCCCCCTCATTGACACGTTTCACCCCACCCACAGGGCTTAGTCAGGGAATCCTCCATTATTTTGCCATGTGGGTGGGGCAACATGCATCGGAGGGGGCATGATCTCAATGGAGCCAGACTAAAGCCATTTTACTTGTTTGATAGGTGTGCAGCGTTACAACTTTTATGCTGCCGATTTAGTGCATCCTATTCTGAATTCTACTGGGGATTGTATCAATTAAAAGGAGTTGTAAAGGCAGAAAGTGCATTCTATGCATTAAGATAAAAAACCTTCTGTGTGTAGCAGTCCCCCCAGCACCCCTTAATTACTTTCCTGAGCCCCATCTCTCTCCAGCGGTGTCCACGAGTGTAAAGCCGTCTGGGAAACTCCTCCTGATTGGAGGAGAAACAGCAGCGGCGCCATTGGCACCCGCTGCTGTCACAGTCAGTCAGCCAATCAGGGGAGAGAGGGGGTGGGGCCGGGTCTCCGTGTCTGAAAGGACACACAGAGCTGTGACTCGGCTCCAGCGCCCCCATTAGGAAGCTGCTGACTGTAGGGGCACTCGATAGGAGGGAGGGGCCAGGAGCACCCAAGAAGAGGAGGATCCGGGCTACTCTATGCAAAACCATTACACAGAGGAGGCGGCAAGTATAACATGTTTGTTTTTTATTTTTTTTAAACGAGACTTTACAATCACTTAAACACAGCTGTAGCTCAAGGTCTATCTGGCAGTGCAAAAGAATAAAGAGGTCCACAGTAGGCACCAACATTGCCAAGAGGGCCATGAACTTTGGCCTACAAGTCTAGCAAAAAAAAAAAGTAAGCATAAAAATTTTAGATATTGTTTCAAAAAATGGTGACTAACGTGGCAATGTACCTCAGCTGGCATGTGGTGATGTTTAGGTTGGTGGGGCTTCATCTTCAGAAGTCACTTCAACCAGTACCAGCGGGCTGGAGGCCTTCTGAAGATGTAGCAGCAAGCAAAGTGCATCAGTATCCCCAACACAAACAGGACTATAGTAAGGAAGGGTGCCATTTAAGAATAGGCCTCTATGTGGTACAACATAAGTGCCATGACACATGCCACCTGCAGGAACAAAGTTGCTGAGGGGCCTGACCTTACCAGAATAAATACATTTTCTGCCCCTAGGTAGCCACGTGACTAGAGTTCAAGGATGGCTAATGATAAAAGGTAGGGATACTGTTGCTGAATATTATCTGTTATAATCTATTTCGACTTTGCACAAAGCCAGTTGTCACTGGACCTTAGGTCAGGTATCTATTTTACTGCGTTCCTACCAAACATATCGAAATTAAGGGCTGATTGAGACAGGCCCGTCCTCCGATCTCAGCCGCAGTCTGCTGCGTGTAATTCCACCTCAAAGCTGCATGCAGGATGCCCATACAAGTGGATGCCGACGCAGCAGCTGACGTGCATACAGGAGTGGGTGCACAGATCCGAACGCACAGCGTCTGTGCACCCGCTTCTGCATGCATGTCTGATTTGGGCATGCGACTGTGTGTGCAGCAGCATGTACTTGTATAAGCTGCCTGCATGCAGCAGACAGCGGCTCAGATCAGAGGACAGGTCTGATCGCCTGTCTTGATGAACCCTCAAAATGGTTCTACATTAAAGGTTAAAAAAAAAAAAACACTTTCAGAGTGCGGCCCCAGCCCCCTCCTTATTGGCTCAGACACGGCAGTGGGGAGCCATTGGCTCTTGCTGCTGTCAATCAAAGCCAGTGGGGCAGGGGTGGGGGGAGGGGGTTGGGCCGAGCTCGGTGTGTCTTATGGACACACAGAGCCAGCTCAGGAGCGAGCCCACACAAGTGCCCACATAGCAAGCGTGTTGCCAAGATGGCACTCGGCAGGGGAGGAGCAAGGAGCATCAGCAGGGGAGGAGCAAGGAGCATCAGCAGGGGGCACAAGAAGAGGAGGATCAAGACTGCTCTGTGCAAAACCATTACATAGAGCAGGTAAGTATAAACCAGTTTATATAAAAAAAATTTTTTTTAAAAATTAAAAGAACACGATCCTTTGCAATCACTTTAAACGTTCTCTTAAAAATCCAATCGTTAAATGAACAGCACATTCAGAAAGGAGCGTTGTTCTGGTTACAAGTGAACAGCAATGTTTAGAAAAGAAAATCTAGTGAGTCTTACCTTCTCATTCTAATATACAGCAGGATCCCAAGCAGACAGAGAGGAAAAGACAGGAAGCAGGTGTTAGGATGGCTGATCAGAACGTGGACACGCTGCTCCAATATGGAGGATTGCATACATGTCAGACAAAGACCTACCTATCGCTGCCTCACATCCACTACAAACCACAACACTTAGAGATGCTCTGCTGCCTGAGAAATACCCAATTCAGGATTTAGGGGAGATTCAAAGTGTATGTGAACCCTAAAAGAATAAAACTGCAGAGCTTGAAGTCCATGCACCTCTGCAAGGACACCGATTAGAACCAGGTTTTCATTTGTTTCTTTTCCCAATTTTAGCTACTGCCAGATACTGCGACTTCTGAATTATTGGTGACAACATTCTCCGCCTGCAATGCATACAGTGGCAGCGCTGTGACTGGGGATGCACCGATATAATGGATGCTGAAAATTATCAGCTGAAAATTATCAGCTGAAAATAAGGTTATTGTAGTTAAAGAGGTGCCGATAATGGCATGTTGCGTCCCACAAACGTCAATGCAAAAAAACATTTTTTTAAACTGTCCATTTCGGTTTTCTGCAAAGCGCATCCTGAATTTTCTGTCTCAGTACCAGCATTTTCATTTTCGGTGCCCCACTAGTTGTCACCCTTGTATGCGCACTGCCTGGCCAGTCATTTCCCAGTCCCTTTCCTTTTCTGAATGAAAACCGTGAGTGATCAGGACCGATCGCTCCTGTGTCCATTCATAACTGAAGCATAGTAAACTGCTTCCTACATTTCAGATTATGAACAAGAAGCCCCTCAGCACAGAGCACTTTTCATTCATTCACTGTAGCTGAGGCTGCAGAGAAAGGGACTAGGGAATCTCTGCCCTCCGATATCTCACCAAAGCCCCCCCAACAAAAGGGCTCCTCAATAATAATAAAAAAAATAAATAAATAAATAAATAATATATATATATATATATATATATATATATATATATATATATATATATATATATATATATATATATATATATATATATATATATATATATATATATACATATATATATATATACACACACATACTCGATATCACCTGTAAATGTAAACAAACTTTTTTTAAATATATATGAAAACATGGACAGTATTATCAGAAGGGCAGTGGGTGGTGTCAGTAGTTTTTTACTTTTATTCTTTATTAAAAGAAAAAAAAATTATATAAAGAATAAAAGTAAAAAACCACTGACACCACCCACTGCCCTTCTGATAATACTGCCCATGTTTTCATATATATTTAAAAAAAGTTTGTTTACATTTACAGGTGATATCGAAAATATATATATACTTTTTTTAAATATATATGAAAACATGGGCAGTATTATCAGAAGGGCAGTGGGTGGTGTCAGTAGTTTTTTACTTTTATTCTCTATATAATTTTTTTTTCTTTTAATAAAGAATAAAAGTAAAAAACTACTGACACCACCCACTGCCCTTCTGATAATACCGTCCATGTTTTCATATATATTTACAAAAAGTTTGTTTACATTTACAGGTGTGTGTATGTGAATAATAAAAAAATATATATATATATATATATATATATATATATATATATATATATATATATATATATATATATATATATATATATATATATATATATATATATATATATTTTCTCTATATCTGAGCTTCGGGGTGCACACTGAAACTGGGAATCCTATCTGTGAATGGTTTGCTGCCCCTCCGTATAATGTGACAATTTTCCCCAGGAGGGATCCCTAAACTGCTTCATGTTCCAGCAGGTGGGGGAGGGGGGGAGGAGGAATCTAGTGTCAGATTTTTTAAAACTTGTGTAAATAGTTTAGTATGTAAATACAGCTCGCCTCATTTCTTTACAAAATTTTCATTCATATTTAGCAAAAAATGGCTTTACAGGACGGTAGAAGTACACAAGCACAAATGTCACAGGAAGCCATAGCCATGCATGGGGTCCCTAGAAGAGGGGGGGAGGGGTCCATGCAAACACTTTTAGAAAGATGGAAAAGGTATTTCTGCCTTACCTTGTGGTTTAGTCTTAAAGGCCTTTATTTAAATTTAGAGTTCACATATACTTCATCCAATTACAGTGATGCTTTGTTGGATATTCACACCTTGGTAATATTGAGAGGTTAACAGTAATTGATAAAGGTGTTTATTCCTGTGCAGTGCGCTCGGGTCAGACTGTATGGCACACATGGTATATGTGTGATACGGTGTCTTTTGCCTTTGCTTTTTCCCCCCCCAATAAAGATGGTTTAAATAGAAGTCAATGCAAGTCACAATGGAATCGCAAAAAATAGCCATCGGTTGTAGCTTAGGAGCATTTACATGAGTACCCGTGCAAAGGCTCAGTATCGGCACCGGTATTGGTTTAACGCTAACGGATTATAAGAACCTTTTTATCAAACTGGCCGTTCAGAGAGCGATTTTCGGGGAGGTTCTGCTTCATTTATTCTCTCTATGGTTGCATCTTCAACAACCACCAGCCTGCCTGTCTCTGGGGCTAATGTCAGTTTAGGGCCGCTTAGCTGTAAATCAGGGACCAAAACACCCTTTGTAAGTAAAACAGAAAGAAGAGCGGTTAATAAAAAAACAACCAATAAGAATTGAGCTTTCAGAAACTGGGAGGGAACACTGCAATGAAAGAACAGCAGCCGGTGTGCAATGTAATAGAATATCAGCAATTAGGTTAGGTTTCCACTAAAGCGACCTGAAAGAAGCGCGATTTTGCCAGACTTGAATCAATGCCTGTGAATTCTTGAGGTCTATGGACCTCAAGTCGCATCAAAGTGGGACCAAAAGTAGTGCAGGGACTACTTTGAAGTCGCACAGATATGAACGGTACTCATTGGAAATCACGGGGTACGGCTTGTCATGCGACTTTGCAGTCCCAAGTCGCACAAGTGGAAACGTAACCTTAGTTTCACTTGTCTCATGAAACAGGTGCACCTTACTCCCTGACAAATACCACATATGTCCATGACTAAGACTCCTGCTTTATAAATGGTTGAGAACTAGTTCCACAGCCCAATAAGGCCTCATACACATAAGTGTACTACAGTATACACCCGTCCGAGGGCTGCGTTTGCCTGCATGGGGGATGCACAGGTGTCTTATGCATCGCTGTGTAGGCGGTCCCAATCATGTCAACTGAGCACATCCGCGGTTCCCAATGCGTTTGCACGGGTGTTCCATTAGTCTCCGTGCAGGCAGCCCCGTTCATATCGATTGGGTGCAGCGGCTGTGCAGACAAAGCCGCTGCTCCCGATTTGACAGCCGTGCCGGTGTTCTGCGGAGAAGTGCCCGCCAACGAGAAGTGCCCGCCAACGAGAAGTGCCCGCCAACGAGAAGTGCCCGGGTTGTACTGCGCATGCGCCGCACAGAATAGCACAACAGCTGATTTTACGATCAGCTGTTGTGACGGCGCGTGCGCACAATAGCCGACAGAATGCATTTTTCTGTCAGATTGTGCCCAGCGCTCCTGTGGCAAGTTCGTGGTCAGTGAGGGGCGGATTTCTACATGTTGTGGGCGGATTTATAAATGATGGGCAGTTGGGGACGGAATTTTTAAAGCTGCCCAGTGCTGCAAAACAAAACTTTATGCTATTCTTCGAAGAATAGCATAAAAAGTTTGTGTCGGTGGGAGGAAAAGTACCCCATTATTGGTGTCACTATTCCTCCCACTGACACCAATAATGGGGCACTATTCCTCCCACAACAATGGGGCACATTTCTCTCACTGACACCAACGAGGCACTATTCCTCCCACTGAGATCAATGATGGGGTAACTATTCCACCCACTGAGATCAATGATGGGGTAACTATTCCTCCCACTGAGATCAATGATGGGACACTATTCCTCCCACTGAGATCAATGATGGGACACTATTCCTCCCACTGACACCAATGCTGGGACACTATTCCTCCCACTGACACCAATGCTGGGACACTATTCCTCCCACTGACACCAATGCTGGGACACTATTCCTCCCACTGACACCAATGATGGGGGACTATTCCTCCCACTGAGATCAATGCTGGGACACTATTCCTCCCACTAACTCCAATGATGGGGGACTATTCCTCCCACTGAGATCAAGGATGGGGCACTATTCCTCCCACTGACACCAATGATGGGACACTATTCCTCCCACTGAGATCAATGATGGGGCACTATTCCTCCCGCTGATACCAACGATGGGGCATGCCGAAACAATGTCTACTCCCAATGGCCACAGTCCGGCCCCCCTAAAGTCTTTAGGACAGTAAACTGGCCGCTTTGTTTAGAAAGTTTGGAGACCCGTGGTATAGGTGATCGCGCTGTTCATTTTCTGAGACATACATTGGGAACAGCGGCGGTGCCCATGCAGCCCCTGCACCCAACTGACATGAATGGGACTGCCTGCATAGGGGTGACCAGTGCATCACCATGCGGGTGAATGGTGTAGTATGCCCGTGTGATCAAGGCGGGGGAGCAATCGCATTCCCAAGCTGGCCAGTTTTCCTATAGGCGCCAATGTTAAAATTCGGTGTCCTAGGGGTACAGTCTTTGGGGAGTCGATACCGGTCGGCCTTAGGTGTCCGGGGCTCCAAATTTGCACCATAGGTACTGAAGAGTCTCCCCTACAAGTGTGCGAAGTTGACTTGCATGGGGGACCCTTTGGTGAGATAGGCCCAAAAAAAGGGAGGGGACGTAACTGTAAGAAAAGGGCAGCTCTATAATGCATACAACAGAAGGACTCTGAAAGGCCCAACTTCCACCTGATTCAGGAGACAACTTAGAAGAAAGTAAGAGAAACCAGACTGGTGGATAGGAGCAGCCAATCAAATCTTTTACAACAGAAGACACTTGTGTTCAAATTTGAAAGCACAAAAAAAACAAGAAGTCTTTTCAAAGAGAAATGAGTGAGAGGATGTGGGAGCGCGGGGGAGGAACGGTGTGATCCCTACCTTTCTAAAATGCAGTAGCATGTCGGGGCTCCGCTCACACATCTCTGTCAGTAGCACGACGGACGTGTGCAGCACGCCTGCCAAAAGAAAACAAGATCATCAACACAAGCCCTTTATAAGACATAAGGAGCCTCAAAATACATCAAGACAGAAAAAAACAAAAACAAATCAAGCTCACCGTGGTTCTTCTCGTTAAGCAGGTTCTTTGTTGCGGGTAAAAACATTTCCATGAGTTCTGGGACCTTTCGGATGACGTGAACAGCGCACAGTGCCGCCTTGACAAACAGACAGTTTTGTACAGATGATTTTTTATCTGAAAGTGACAGTTGCTTGGCTGTGTCTGGCTGCAATACTTATGAAAACACAGACCCCCCTAAAACAAGCATGCTATAAATGAGTCTCCGAATTCCTTCTCTCTATCTCTGATTCAGGCCTGTGGGCCCAGAAAGTACTGAAACTGAATCACAAGCAAACTCGTAAGTGAGCAAAATTTTTACAAAACGAGACACCAGTATTGGCAGCATTTATAATTCTATTATAACAGGTGTACTTAAAAGTGGTTGTAAACCTCAGACATGAAATATATACAAAGCATATCCCTTTATAGTGTGTAATTGTTTTGATCCAGAGCACTAAGTGTCATTTCTGTCTACTGCCTCCTTCCTCTGCTATCAGCATGAGTCATTTCTGACAAGTTTTCATGAAACCAAAAGATAAAATGGTGACAGGAGGGAGCTCCAGCAGATTGACAGCCTCAGCTCTGGTCCAGTGTGCTTTGTGAAAGGGGGGGGGGGGGGATTTGTTGTGTTCCTTCCCTCCAATCAGCTCAGAGCTCCGAGTGAATTTTCAGCTCTCCACCCCCTTTTTCCTGACAGCTCAGACAGGCCTTCTAAATGGTGACAGGAGGGAGCTCCAGCAGATGGACAGCCTCAGCTCTGGTCCTCTGTGCTCTGTGAAGGGGGGGGGGGTGGTGGGGTTCCTTTCCTCCAATCAGCTCAGAGCTCTGAGTGAATTTTCAGCTCTGCACCCCCTTTTTTTCTGACAGCTCAGACAAGCCTTCTGAATTCTGCACTTTAAAAAGGAGAGGTACAGCCTAAGCTCGTTTGGCTGCCCCGCTGTGGATCACAGGAGTGCAGTCCGTTCTGGACCAGAAGCCCGCTGTCAGCTGATATCACGGAGCCGGTCCAGGCTCAGGTAAAATTGCGACAATGGAGTCAGGATCTGCCCAAATGCCTGGACTGGCACCCAGCTCAGCCTCACAGCAAGCAACTGAGAGCCTGAGCCGGCCGCTCCCTCCACAACCCATTGCTCCAGTGAGCATGGAGGGGGTGGGGGGGGAGCAGAGAGCTGCTGACTGACAGTCACCAGCTCGCTGCTCGTGGAGCTGTGAGAACTGTGCGATCGTCGGTGTTCGATTGCTCGGTTCTCAGTGTTAGGCTCCATACACACTATTAGATTTTCTGCAGATTTTTGTCTTCGGATTTACCAAAACCACTGTAGTGCAAAGGGCCTGCCTGATTGCATACAAATTGAAACGCTTAAGGTTTGACCTCATATTATATGTTTTTTTTTAAATCTGAAGACGAAAATCTAATAGTGTGTTTGGGGTCTAAAAGGCGCCGGGGGGGGGGACCTGATGCTGCATTCACCTGGGTAAGTGTGAATCTTTAAACAGATGTAGACAGAAGACTGCAGATAAACAGGTACAACTTACGTAGGGGGGTGGGGTTCATTTAACCTCTGTGCATCACCTAAGGCCAGTCACTTTGAATGGACGTAGAGAATACTGCAGATAAACAGGTACAACCTATGTAGGAGGGTTTGTTTCATCTCTGTGTATCACCTGAGGCCAGTCACTAAACTGGATATATGGAAGGGTTTACAACCACTTGAAGTAAAAAAGTAAAAAAACTTTGCATGGCAGCACTGATGCTACGCCAAGAGGGCTTTACCTTCTTCCGAAGATAAGAATTCGATGTTTTAAGGAGCTTCTCCACCTCCCCTGCCAGGTCTCTACACATCTCTGCCGATCCCATGCAGCCCAGTGTACACAGCGCCAGGCCTTGAACGTACTGAGTGCTATGATTCAGGTCACTAGGGGGGGGAAAGAGGCAGCAAATGAGCACAAATACCAACACAAGGCTAGAAAATTCACCTATGATCCAAATTAAAGCGGACCTATATTTAACATTACCCACCTATCAAGTGCCTTTAACCAACCAGTTTAGGTCCATCCTATAGCAGTTTTACTGCTACAGAGCAGCACCTGTGTGGCGGATCACATACATCAATGTCCGCCGACACGCGCCTAAAAACTAGTTATGCCCATACAAGGTGATCAAGGTAGGCTAACGCGTTTCGAGGTGTTCCCTCTTCATCAGAGCCTTGGAAAGTAAAAAAAAGTCTTTTAGGATGTGGTAGCTATACATGGAGAGGGATGGCTGATTAGGAGATGTATCCCGTAGTGAAGAGGGAACACCTTGAAATGCGTTTGCATACTTTGACCATTTGCCCTTGTATGGGCATAACTAGTTTTTAATGTATATCTTGTAGCCTAGTTTGTATGAATTCGTAGTAATTTCTTCTGTACTCATCTATTTTGTTTATGAATAAACTATATATCACTTTGATTCATGCGTTAGATCACGCGCCTTCCATCCCCATATTTCCACTCAGCCTGCTTCGCACCACCCCTGGTCAGTAGGGGTGCAACGGATCAAAAAACTCAGGGTTCGGATCGTTCCTCGGATCAGGAGTCACGGTTCGGATCATTTTCGGATCAACAAAAAAAAAAATCTCCCCCACTGTAATATCCACAATCTCCCTATTGGCAGGGTGTGGCAGAGTATTGCAGGGTATTGGCAGACTATTGGCAGGGTATTGTCAGGGCATGGAAGAGTATTGTCAGGGCATGGAAGAGTATTGTCAGGGCATGGAAGAGTATTGTCAGGGCATGGAAGAGTATTGCTGAGCATTGGCAGGGCATTGCAGAGTATTGGCAGGGCATTGCAGAGTATTGGCAGGGCATTGCAGAGTATTGGCAGGGCATTGCAGAGTATTGGCAGGGCATTGCAGAGTATTGGCAGGGCATTGCAGAGTATTGGCAGGGCATTGCAGAGTATTGGCAGGGCATTGCAGAGTATTGGCAGGGCCTATGGCCGAGGCCACAGAGCGATCCACCTCCGCGGATCGGATCACGGATCGATGACGATCCGTTGCACCCCTACTGGTCAGTTTAGGCAGCGGGACACGCACGGTCGTCCTGTACTACTTACCATTCGAAATGACTACTATTTCACAATAATAGCGCCTGCACGAGCGCAGGAGAAACACCTTTTTCTGTTTATACTTTTATCAGCGGAGTGAGATCCCCCCGCCCCCTAGTGTTCTAGTTGTTTCCGCTGCGATATCAGACTGGGCAATCCCATGGCTCTTACTTCTTTATACAGTTAGTCATTAGCAGGTGGACATCTTGTCTCTCATCCAGTAGCAGCATCGCACCAAGGTACCCAATCCTCTTGTCTGTGAATTTCTGAGAGGCGATTAGTTTCAGGCACTCCAGCTGCAAAGAAGAAAAAAATAAATAAATAAATAATATTTTCAGGTCACGCTAATCTTAACCTGATCACTACATTTATTTAAAGGGCCCCCTGTGCGTTCATTTGCATTCAGTAGACCAATGAACTCATCTCCTCTCCGTATATCAGAATACTCCTTGTTAACACATGAACACTGGAGCACAACGGACCTTAGCACTGAATTAGTGTCCCGATGCTCACCAGGGCAATGGATATCTTACAGAAGATATCTAGGAAGGAAGTTATTCTTTAGTGCGGCTCACAAAAAAGTGACAAGGACACGGCATTTCCCGCAAGATCAACAGTATTTTATGAAAACGAATGCAGCCACCACACCTAAGGATTTCAAGAGGCAACATATTGCATTTTTGTTCATGGGTATAGTTACTTTAAAAAGGAGAAGTATGGCTTTTTTGGCCTTACTTCTCCCATGGATCACAGATGTGTAGTTCGTTCTGCACTCCTGTGACCCGTTTTCAGCCAACAGCAGGCTGAAGCCCCCCTATCAGCTGACATCAGTCAGACAGTCCAGGCTGTGGGAGGATCCTATTTCTACTACTACTTTGATGAGACTTGAGTGCCATAGACTGCAATGTAAACTCCCAAAAGTCATGACATTCCCGTCTTTAATGTTATCAATGCAACATTTAAAGCCAAAGTCGTATCCATGTCGCACCCATCCAAAAACGCAATGTAAAGTAGTAAAAAGGAAAAATCGCACGACTTTGGAGTCGCACAAGTGTGACTTGAGCCTTAGGCCCCCTTTCACATGGGCTGTGCGATCAGGTCTGCCTGTCAAGTTTTTGATATTAAAGTCAAGGAGTGCCTGGACTGGCAGCTGGATAAGCCTCTCCGAGAGCCTAAGCGAGCCGCTCCCACACCCTCCACAGCCCAGCATTCCAGTGAGCGCTGGAGGGGCAGAGCAGAGAGCTGGTGACTGACAGTCACCAGCTCTCTGCTCACTGAAGACTAAGAGCCGAGCGATCTTTGATCGCTTAGTTCTCAAACTTAGAAGCAGCGGGGGACCGGTGCGGCATCCACCTAGTCGAGTATATAGATTTATTTTACTTTTTTTTTTTTTTTTTTTTACCCTATACTTTTCTTTTTAAAGGCCACATTAACCTTTGGAACATAAATCTAAAGAATGAACATCCAACTGAACCATAAGAAGTTGCCAACATCCCTGATGTAAGAGATAAGAGGTACCCCCAAAGAAGTGGGACTTTAACGGCAACAAAAATAAAAAGTAAAAAGTAAAATGATTTTTTCAAAACTCTTCTTTTATTCACTTTGAATAAATCATTTTACTTTTTTTTTTTTTGGTGCCGTTAAAGTCCCACTTCTTTGGGGGTACATCTTTTATCTAAACCTCTGGAACAGTTAACATGTTTCACCAGTATTTAGGATGGAACAAGTAACATGTTCCACCAGCTCCTGCCCCCTCCCCCCCCCCCGTGACAGTAGGTGGGGGTTCCTCTCACCACACCCGCTGTCACTTTTTAAAAACAGCGGGGGTGTGTGAAGCTCCACCCACACACCTGCGTCATTCATTCACAGATTCCTGTAAATGAATAAACTACAAGTACCATCTTCCACTGCGGCAGACAGACTAAGTTTCAATAGGCTGTGGGGGGCGCTGTTGAGCGCTCACATTGTTCGCTGACAAGTCTTCTGGCTTTCAAGCAGAAAACCCATACAGGAGGTACGGGGCTGAAAGTCGAAGGACATGTCTGCAGGAGACTACATTGCACCTGTGATGATCTATTGACCACTGGGTGCGAGATTTCCCGACTCCTGCAGATAAAAAGAATATGAACATAAAAAGGAGGGAAACAACCCTAAAACCCAAACTCACTCCCCCAATCTCAGCGCTATGTGTAAACAGGTCTTATAATACTAAAAGACAATATAGTTGATATACACTAAAATGTAAAGTGATATGTGCAGTAAACACAACTACATATAAAAAATTCCTTGATAAGGAGGTTTCCCTCAGCAGCCACTAAAATCAATAAAAATGGTAAAAAAAAAGTCAAAATTAGACGGAATTAGACTATGTGAAGTCTCTTTTATAAAATGAGGATTCCAGAGATGAGGCTGAACTTCCCCATTAGGATATTCAGATTTATAACCCATGGAATGCTGGTCTGTGCCTATTAACCTCTGGGTTCTGATGAGTTCAAACCCCTTGCAGGTGTGTGGAACACGCGGTGGTGAAGTGTTTGGTGAACGGTGCACCCATCATTATGCTACCCGTTATACCATCTATACTCATTAGAGACTCTTAATTTATTTTAGTTTTGTAATTTTTTTTTACAAATCAATCTATCGGATCTATATTTGCTGTCTGAAAGAAGCGCCACTTTGATGTTTCTATTTCTATCTCCTTTGAGGTTTTAATTTTGACATTTTTTTACCAGATAAAAAGAATAAATGCACTTTTTTTGTTCTGCAAAACTTTATGCATTTATTACTTTTCTGTAAAAGGCGAACTTATCCTGCCACAGCCTCTCAGCAACAAGGAAATACAGAGAGTTTGAATCAGTGTGGAGTGCAATCGTTCCCCAACACTGAAGAGGAGCTCTACTCTATGGTGAGATGGCACTTACCTGCCCAAAGTGAGCAGGGTATCCCAGCATGTGCATATACAGCAGCTTAGCCACATTGCGGCAGCGATATGTGTTATCTTCCTCGCGGAATGACGAGCGGATGGCTGCGCACTCTTTCTGGATCATCTCCCGTTCTTCGGCCTGTGTGCGTGCCGTCCGGATGGTGCGGATCAGCTCCCGCAGTCTGATAGGGGCCGGCATCCTCTGTAAAAAGAGAGACACAGATAAGTAAGCTTGCAGCACACAAACAATAAGGAGCTGAAAACTTTAATGCGCCCCCACCCAAGCCCCCCCCCCGCCCCCAATTATTCTACCAGGTTAGTACCAACTGGACATCCAAACAGACAAACACCGACTGCCCCAGTTTGGAAATGACAAAACCGCCTCCACTTGATGAATACAGAGTTGGCCCCCAAACACTCAGACTGATCTAAGGACACAAATACTCCCCCCCCCATCTGTCATTTTAACCACCTCAATACAGGGCACTTATACCCCCCTTCCTGCCCAGGCCAATTTTCAGCTTTCGTCGCTGTTTAAATGACAATTGCGCGGTCATGCCACGCTGTACCCAAAACAGAATTTTTTTATCATTTTTTCCCACAAATAGAGCTTTCTTTTGGTGGTATTTGATCACCTCTGCGATTATTTTTTTTTGCTAAATAAAAAAAAAAAAAAAGACTAAAATTTTGAAAAAAAAACAAACTTTTTTTTCTGTTATAAAATTTTGTAAATAAGTAAGTTTTCTCCTTCACTGATGGGCACTAATAAGGCGGCACCAACGATGGGCACTGATGGGTGGCACTGATATGCAGCACTGATGGGCATTGATAGGCGGTACTTAAAGGCTGCACTGATGGGTACTTATGGGTGGCACTGATAGGCGGCACTGCTGGGCACTGATAGGTGGCATTGTTAGGCATCACTGATGGCACTGGAAGGCATTGGGGATGGGCACTGATTGGCAGCTGCCTGGGCACCGATTAGCATTTCCCTGGTGGTCTAGGGTGGCATACCTGCTGGTCCAGTGTGGTGGCAATCCCTGGTGGTCCTGGGTGGGCAACCGAGCAGGGGGCTGCGCTGATAAACAATCAGCACAGACCCCCCCTGACAGGAGAGCAGTAGATCGGCTCTCCTCTACTCGCGCCTGTCAGAGTGAGGAAAAGCCGATCAATGTCTCTTCCTGTTTACATCGTAATCAGCCCTGATTGGACACGGCTGATCACGTGGTAAAAAAAACCTCCGTCACAGGCTCTTTACCGAGATCGGTGTAGCCGTGTGTCTGACACACCGCACCACCGATCGCCGTGATGTGCGCCCCCTGCGGGCTCTTGAGTGGTCGTTCTGGGAGGACGTCATATGACGTCCACCCAGAGCGAGAGCAGCGTCGCTCAGCTGTCATTTGACAGCCGGCAGGCGGGAAGCGGTTAAAGACAATACTTTCAACATATATATATATATATATATATATATATATATATATATATATATATATATATATATATATATATATATATATATATATACATATACACATATACTATGATCTGTGCATCACATCAGAACACAACCCTGCCAGGCAAGTTGGCAGAGCCAGGTTTGTGGTCAATATTTATTTTATTTGTACATACACTATATTACCAAAAGTTTAGGGACGCCTGCCTTTACACGCACATGAACTTTAATGACATCCCAGTCTTAGTCCGTAGGGTTCAATATTGAGTTGGCCCTCCCTTTGCAGCTATAACAGCTTCAACTCTTCTGGGAAGGCCGTCCACAAGGTTTAGGAGTGTGTCTACGGGAATGTTTGTGAAGTCAGGCACTGATGTTGGACGAGAAGGCCTGGCTCGCAGTCTCCGCTCCAATTCATCCCAAACGTGTCAAGACTCTGTGCAGGCCAGTCAAGTTCCTCCACCCCAAACTCGATCATCCATGTCTATTATTATTATAATAATACAGGATTTATATAAAACGACAACAGTTTGCGCAGCACTTTACAATGTAGAAGGGGGGGGGGCAGTATAATGTATTTGTTTTCTCCATTACAGGTACTTATATATCGTTGTCAATGTATGCAGCGCTTTATATTGCACATTCACATCAGTCCCTGCCCTCTAGGAGCTTCCAATCCAAGGTCACTAATATCCATACACATCGTTCATTATATAGTTAGCCTGGTTGAAAAAAGAAAAAGACAAAGGAGGTTGGGGACATCACTGTATGCAGTCAATAGATTGCACAGAGCAGGTAAGTATGACAGGTCTGTTATTTTTATCTTTTTATTTTAGCTTTACAATCACTTTAAGCTAAAAAAGCTTTCAGCCCTTAGAACCACTTTAAAAAATTAAAAATAAAAATGCGCTTTTAAATTTCTTCTGTATTCTAACAAAAAAACAAACAAAAAAAAAGTAAAATTTTTACAACACAAAAGCAACCTTTTAATCCAATGTAGCCATGAAATCTTATCTGAGAGCTTTTCATTCCTCTGCCCCGCCATTCGATCCAGCGGGTCGGCGACCTGTATACTGTATTGTGGAGAGCGGGTGCCGAATGGAATAATGAGGGCCGAGTCCTCACAATGACAGTCATGTATATTTCAGTCGGTGGCCGGGAAAGTCGGCAGTCTCTGTACTGTCACTGCTGTAATGTGATCAGAGCGGAGCAAATAACCAGGACTGTCCAGACCATCTACAGCACTAAATATGGACCCCCCCCCCCCCCCCCCCCGGACTGTTTACTGCAGTGAGAAGGAGAGACATGCAGGACGGTAAAAACAAGGCGCTCCTCACTGCTGCCTATGGAAGACTCTGAAAACACGGAATATGAAATCTGAACAAAGCACATGATGGGACTTGAAGTTCTGCAAACAGCTGGAGGTCCGCTAATTGCATATCCCTCTATAGCAGTGCTTCTCAACCTTTCTAGTGCCGGGACCCCTTGGTACAATTTCCCAAGTTGTGGGGACCCCTAACAGTAAAATTATTTTCGTTGGTCATTTCATTGCTGTAATTTTGCGACTGTTATGAATCTAAATATAAATATCTGATAAGCAGGATGTATTTTCATTCCTACAAATTTAACATCTTAAAGCGTAGTGATCAATCACAAAAACAATCTGTAATATACAGCCCAAAATATTTAACATATAAGTTACAAATGAATAAAATGCCCCACCGAGAGACAGGGTAAGTGCCGGGTGGGCGGCGGGTCATAGAGGGGAGCATTGGTATGGCACGGGGGCAGCATTTGACGGGCGCAGTGGCTGCTTGTGACGGGCCCAGTGGCTGCTTGTGACGGGCCCAGTGGCTGCTTGTGACGGGCCCAGTGGCTGCTTGTGACGGGCCCAGTGGCTGCTTGTGACGGGCCCAGTGGCTGCTTGTGACGGGCCCAGTGGCTGCTTGTGACGGGCCCAGTGGCTGCTTGTGACGGGCCCAGTGGCTGCTTGTGACGGGCCCAGTGGCTGCTTGTGACGGGCCCAGTGGCTGCTTGTGACGGGCCCAGTGGCTGCTTGTGACGGGCCCAGTGGCTGCTTGTGACGGGCCCAGTGGCTGCTTGTGACGGGCCCAGTGGCTGCTTGTGACGGGCCCAGTGGCTGCTTGTGACGGGCCCAGTGGCTGCTTGTGACGGGCCCAGTGGCTGCTTGTGACGGGCCCAGTGGCTGCTTGTGACGGGCCCAGTGGCTGCTTGTGACGGGCCCAGTGGCTGCTTGTGACGGGCCCAGTGGCTGCTTGTGACGGGCCCAGTGGCTGCTTGTGACGGGCCCAGTGGCTGCTTGTGACGGGCCCAGTGGCTGCTTGTGACGGGCCCAGTGGCTGCTTGTGACGGGCCCAGTGGCTGCTTGTGACGGGCCCAGTGGCTGCTTGTGACGGGCCCAGTGGCTGCTTGTGACGGGCACAGTGGCTGCTTGTGACGGGCACAGTGGCTGCTTGTGACGGGCACAGTGGCTGCTTGTGACGGGCACAGTGGCTGCTTGTGACGGGCACAGTGGCTGCTTGTGACGGGCACAGTGGCTGCTTGTGACGGGCACAGTGGCTGCTTGTGACGGGCACAGTGGCTGCTTGTGACGGGCACAGTGGCTGCTTGTGACGGGCACAGTGGCTGCTTGTGACGGGCACAGTGGCTGCTTGTGACGGGCACAGTGGCTGCGTGCGACGGGCACAGTGGCTGCTTGTGACGGGCACAAAGGCGACAATTGATGGGCACAGTGGCGGCATAATTTTAGCTCTTCACCCCTTGCCTTTCAGAGCGGAGAGATACCATGTAAATTCTGCACTTTAAATAGAAGAAGAGAGAGAGCTGCAGATAACGGGGGGGGGGGGGGGGCTACCTGTTTTTGTAAAGCAAAAGCAGAAAAATAGTTTCCACAATGGGGTAAAACAAGAAGGTTAATCGGACTTCCGAGCTTCGCGTAGAATTATTATAAAAGTCAAACAGTTTCTGGTAAAGAGAACTCAAGTTTTTAGTGTTTTGTACATTAATGATAAACAGGACAACTCATAAGTCCCAAAACATAGAAGCTTATTAACGCGGGGGTCCGCCCACCGCTGCAATAATTAAAAGCCAGCAGCTGCACATACTTCACGCCAGGAACCCTACTGTGCGCATGCGCGAGGCTCCGCTTCTCTCTCCTACTGGCCCGGCAGCCGGGAAGGGGGAGGGAGCCCCAGCGATGACACAAATACACGCGGCTGAGGCTCCCAGAAGTGGGGACAGGATACCTGTGAAAGACGGGGAGGGCGGGGGGGTACAACGAGCAGAAGTTCCACTTTTGGGTGGAGCTCCGTTTTAAGGTTGAACTTCCCTATAAGGGAATACACCCCTCCAATATTAGGAGGATACTTTTCCAATATTAGGAGGATACTTTCATCGTAACCATCCGCACCCAAAACCAGCCCTGCAGCCTGGTGGGCGGTAAAAATAAAAAGTACATAGTGAGAGAATAGGAATAGAAGAGAGGAAATAAAGGGGAAGAGAAAATGGGAAGGAAAGAGGGGAAAAAAAAAAAGGGGGGACAAGACCACCAAATGTGTGCCATAGTGCCCTCCTGGGAGCACCCCCGCAAAGAAAGAAGGGAACAGGAATTACTATTATAGGATGTAATAAATCGCACCAACCTAGCTGGCGTATATATAGTACCATCTATACAGCACTTTATAAACATTCTCCACTATAACAACATTCTTGGTACTTTTGGAGAGAGCAAATGTCATGATCTGCCAGTCCTCCGGATCGAACGCTTTTCCTAAGGCTGCCTCCCATTGCGAGTGGTAGGGTCGCACCGGGGGTCTCCTAGATGAGATGATTGATAATTAATCTAAATCATATTAAGCCCGAGGAGTGGAACCGGGTCCTACAGGGGGCTTTCAAAAAGGGGGTTACCCTCAGAGCCCCCACAGCACCGTCCCCCTGGAAGAAGGCGTCCGGCGTGGCCGAGCCGACTAGTAGGCCGAAAAAGCCGTGGCCAAAATTTTTGATATGCGAGCAGTACAAACCATGTAGTAAAGCCGCTGGTGTATGCAGTACTGCATGTGGCCAGAGGTCCGGGGGGGGCGCAGGTGGCTCCCAGAGCTTCATGGAGAACTCGGAGACACTTGGAGAAACTCCCAGCTGGTGGGACGAGCGTAACATGCGCCAGAGCATCAGAAAGTGTCACAGTTCCAGAGTCTTTCAAGAAGCGCTGGGAGCCACCAGTGCCCCCGCACCTCTGGCCAGCGCCCCCGCACCTCTGGCCACATACCGTACTGCAAACACCAGCGCCCCCGCACCTCTGGCCACATACAGTACTGCAAACACCAGCGCCCCCGCACCTCTGGCCACATACAGTACTGCAAACACCAGCGCCCCCGCACCTCTGGCCACATACAGTACTGCAAACACCAGCGCCCCCGCACCTCTGGCCACATACAGTACTGCAAACACCAGCGCCCCCACACCTCTGGCCACATACAGTACTGCAAACACCAGCGCCCCCGCACCTCTGGCCACATACCGTACACCAGCGCCCCCGCACCTCTGGCCACATACAGTACTGCATACACCAGCGCCCCCGCACCTCTGGCCACATACCGTACACCAGCGCCCCCGCACGTCTGGCCACATACAGTACTGCATACACCAGTGCCCCCGCACCTCTGGCCACATACAGTACACCAGCACCCCTGCACCTCTGGCCACATACAGTACTGCACACGCCAGCGCCCCCCGCACCTCTAGCCACATACAGTACTGCACACGCCAGCACCCCCGCACCTCTGGCCACATACAGTACTGCACACGCCAGCGCCCCCGCACCTCTGGCCACATACAGTACTGCACACGCCAGCGCCCCCGCACCTCTGGCCACATACAGTACTGCACACGCCAGCGCACCCGGCCACATACATTACTGCCTACACCAGCTCCCCCGCACCTCTGGCCACATACAGTACAGCATACACCAGCAGTGGCTGTGGAAATCATCTGAGTTTCCATTATTCGTTATGGAGAAACTCTCTTTGATATACGAGTGCTTTGGATTACAAGCATGCTTCTGGAACGGATGATGCTTGTAATCCAAGGTATTACTGTATTGCAGAATATACAGCCTCATGCTTCATAAAGCTCCATTTCATGCTGAATAAACTAAATTATTAATGTATCTTAAATGGAAATTTTTTTTTTTTTTTTAAATCAAAGAGAAAAATTAGATATGTTTTAGTTGTTTTTAAAAATCATCGATTTTTATCCACCCTGGTGTTGCATGACTGCGCAATTGTAACGCAGTTCTGAATAGCAACAAAAAAAAAGGCCTGGTCATGAAAGGGGTAAAACCTTCCGGAGCTCAAGTGGTTAAATAACAATAAAAAAGAAAATCTATCCACTTTAAAAAAAACGAATGGACTAATGCACAAAGCACCTGCTAAGTATTCCTCACACACTTCTCATTATATCCTTAAATAATGCGAGGAATGCCAGCCTCTCACAAAAGCTGCAGAAAGAAAATCGCTGTATAGCAATGCCACAACTAATCAGCCAAGGAGTAATCTTTTAACATTAACAGAACCCTGCGTGCCTCGGCTCCATGGATCGGCGCCTGGAATGTGACTTGGTAACCTTGTCAAGGAGGCGGCCGACCTCCGGCTCTTCCAGCAGCTTCTACTGAAATCCACGCAGCCCTGAGACTGGCACCATTACACCTTGGCATCTCAGCGTGCCACACTATAGACCAGGAGGTTCCCCATTCACAGAGACCACTATCTGCTTCCTACGAAGTCATTAGCAGCAATCAGAGGAGAGCCGGAGGAGCCAAAAGGAAGTCCATCTTATAAAACAGCCGTGTTGTCTGGGGAGAGGAAATCCACACAAAGGAGTAACAGATCCAATAATATAAGGTCACCTCCACCCTTATCTCATATAATAAAATCAATGTCCTGTCATCCACACACACCCCTCCCTTTTACAAATGCCATGACCCGGCCATCCCATGCCATAAATCCAGACTTGGAGCCCACCTCGCTTTGAGAAAATCAGGCTGGCAGAATTTTGCCTGCTAGGAAATGCTAGAAAATATCCACCAGGCATATTCACCACTGGATTTTATTGCTCGCTGTGACATCACCGAGCGGATAAAATACAAGAAAAGGCAGCTGCTGGGTGGTCAGCTATTATTACAGTAGGCATGTAGCCAGAACTACATCTCCCATGAGCCCTTTCTCTATGAGTGGGCAGGCTCTTAGTAGTCAAGGCAGCAGCACGATTATTCTGGGAAAAATATATTATATTTTTTATAAACTTACACTTTAAAAATAGTTCACTATGAGAGAGTAGAAGACACAGAGCACAGATGAGATAACGAGGAAGAGCGGGTAAAGGGCAGCGCCACAGAGGGAAGAGGGCAGCGCCACAGAGGGAAGAGGGCAGCGCCACAGAGGGAAGAGCCACAGAGAGCAGAGGAAAGAGGGCAGAGCAACAGAGCAGAGGGTAGCGCCGCAGAGGGCAGTGCCACAAAGGGCAGCGCCACAGAGAGCACCGCCAGACAGCAGAAGGCCTTATGCACACGGGACGTTTTTACAGTGGCTGTTATTGGCTTCAGGCTTTTTTTTTTTCTGCAGCCAGTAAACTCCCCAACATGTTATCCTATGTGTCTATGCACACATAGGATTTTATCAGCGTTTGGCAGGGAGCGACTTCTGCCTGGAAAAAAACCCCCCAGAACTAGTGCGTTTGAAAAGTAGTTTTTCCAGCTGTAAAAATGCAGACAGAGCGAGCCACCACCAGGGCGGGGGGGACAGAGCGGGCCCCGCCACCAGGGCGGGGGGGACAGAGCGGGCCCCGCCACCAGGGCGGGGGGGACAGAGCGGGCCCCGCCACCAGGGCGGGGGGGACAGAGCGGGCCCCGCCACCAGGGCGGGGGGGACAGAGCGAGCCCCGCCACCAGGGCGGGGGGGACAGAGCGAGCCCCGCCACCAGGGCGGGGGGGACAGAGCGAGCCCCGCCACCAGGGCGGGGGGGACAGAGCGAGCCCCGCCACCAGGGCAAGGGGGACAGAGCGAGCTCCGCCACCAGGGCGGGGGGGACAGAGCGGGCCCCGCCACCAGGGCGGGGGGGACAGAGCGGGCCCCGCCACCAGGGCAGGGGACAGAGAGAGCCCCGCCACCAGGGCAGGGGGACAGAGAGAGCCCCGCCACCAGGGCAGGGGACAGAGAGAGCCCCGCACAGGGTAGGGGACAGAACGCCAGAAAGAGAAGGAGGGAGATTGAGTGGATGAAAGAGGGAAAGCTCTTAACAAGAGTGACATAAAAAAAGGGTGTATTGTCCCCCTTCAGCTACAGCAGCATCACAGCGGGGTGTCAGTGATAACAGAATGGCTACAGATCCCATAGATAAGCACTTGTTCCCCCCCCCCCCCCCCCCCCCCCCCCGGTAACTATCCCCCAACCCCCCCGATACATGAAATCACACCCTGCCCTCTATTAAAGCATTAGCCCCTCTGTGTTCCAGCTATTCAGTATTGCACACATTCCTCTTCAGATTATTTAACTCTGTGAGATCTACGGCTTAAGATTCCAGGATTCCTCTGTGAATGTTGCCTCAACATTTGAAATTGAAATCTATCTTTCTTTCTACAATGTCTGTGCAAAAGAGGAATATTCCTCCACTACGATCGTTCAATTTTGTATCTTGCTGCACACCCAAATTTTCAGCCTTAGGGGTTACCCGGCTAATCTAATGATCACACCGGGGATTGGTAGCTATATGAGCCTGTACCGCAGTCTGCTACATAATATCAAAGGAAAAAAAAAAGGGAGATTTCTACTACTTACTATAAAAATCACTCATCTGGTATGGCTGCAATAGGGAACTGGCAGCAAGTCCGGCCGTGTCGTTCTAGCTGCATGCAGTTAATAAAGTAATCTTTAAACTTTAACTGCTGGGATCAGCAAGCTTCTAATTTCTAAGTCCAAATGTCTGTGCGACCTTTCCTAGCTCTCTGAGCATTATTGCATCATCTCCATTAACTGGACACGGCAGCCGGCTCAACGTCAACTCTACACCCCCCATCCGCCACCCAACCTCTACACCCCCCAACCTCTACACCCCCAACCGTCACCCAACCTCTACACCCCCCAACCGTCACCCAACCTCTACACCCCCCAACCGTCACCCAACCTCTACACCCCCCAACCGTCACCCAGCCTCTACACCCCCCAACCGTCACCCAGCCTCTACACCCCCCAACCGTCACCCAGCCTCTACACCCCCCAACCGTCACCCAGCCTCTACACCCCCCAACCGTCACCCAGCCTCTACACCCCCCAACCGTCACCCAGCCTCTACACCCCCCAACCGTCACCCAACCTCTACACCCCCCAACCGTCACCCAACCTCTACACCCCCCAACCGTCACCCCCCCAACCGTCACCCAACCTCTACACCCCCCAACCTTCATCCAACCTCTACACCCCCCCAACCGTCACCCAACTCTACACCCCCCCCAGCCTCCACCCAACTCTACACCCCCCCAACCTCCACACCCCCCAACCGCCACACCCCCCAACCGCCACCCAACTCTACACCCCCCAACCTTCATCCAACCTCTACACCCCCCCCCCCCAACCTTCCCCCAACCTTCATCCAACTCTACACCCCCCCAACCGTCACCCAACTCTACACCCTCCCAACCGTCACCCAACTCTACACCCCCCCAACCGTCACCCAACTCTACACCCCCCCCAACCGTCACCCAACTCTACACCCCCCAACCTCTACACCCCCAACCTTCACCCAACCTCCACACCCCCCAACCTCCACACCCCCCAACCTCCACACCCCCCAACTGACATCCAACTCTACACCCCCCAACCGACACCCAACTCTACACCCCCCAACCTTCACCCAACTCTACACCCCCCAACCTTCACCCAACTCTACATCCTCAAGCTTCATCCAAGCACTGAAGTCACATCTCCGACAAGAAACATGCGTACTTGGATGGCTTATTATTACAAGCCTGGACAAGGTTCTTAAAAGGGAATATATAGAGGATTTCATAATGGGCATAACAACGTTAAAAAAAATTAAAAAGTTCTGAAAATCACAGAACCTGGTACGTGATCTGCCACTTCCGGGGAGACCCACTCCTGCTGCGATTGGACACAGTGGCAGCCAAATCAGCAGGTCCGGCGGACTTGATGTCCGCCGGGACCCGTCGATTGTTCAGGAGAAAGGCAGAATGGCGGTCTGCCTATGTACACAAGGATGAGCGCTGTTCTGTGAGAGGGGAATGTGCTGATCCCACGTTTCTGCTAAGCAGGAACACAGATCTTTACATTCCCCCCAGTCAAGGCACCTCCTCCACAGTTTGTATTCACTCCCAGGGAACACATTTAACTCCTTCCCTGACAGTGTCATTAGTACAGTGACAGTGCATATTTTTAGCACTGTATTAGTGTCACTGGTCCCCAAAAAGTGTCAAAGTCCAATATGTCTGCCGCAATATTTCAGTCCTGCTTTAATTCGCTGATCGCCGCCACTACAAGTAAAAAAAAAAAAAAAAATTGCTTGTAGACGCTATAACTTTTGCACAAACCAATCGATATACGCTTATTGGGAATTTTTTTTTTAACCAAGAATACGTATTGGTCTAAACTGATGAATAAATTTGATCTTTTACATTTTTTTTTTATTCAATATGTTTTATAGCAGAAAGTAAAAAATATTGGTCGGTCTTTTTTTGTTTATAGCACAAAAAATAAAAAACGCAGAGGTGATCAAATAAAAAGCTTTATTGGTGGAAAAAAAAAAAAAAAAAGGAAAAAGGACATAACTTTTTTTGGGTACATCGTCACATGACTGTGCAATTGTCAGTTAAAGTAACGCAGTGCCGTACCGCAAAAAATGGTTTGGTCATGAAGGGGGGTAAACCTTCCAGGGATGAAGTGGTTAAATTCGTTTCCATGCAAAGTGTTAAACGGTCCAAAATGTGCAGTCATATTTGTTTTATTATATGTGCAGGTTTGGCTTCCTGCTTAATATTATTCAGCACAGGTTAGGTCTGTGAGCGATCTCTTAGGGTTAAACTCTGTTATATAAAAACAGTAATAATTTCCTCTTGTGAAAAAAAAACATTTTTAAAAAGAAAAAAAAAAAACGCACATGTGAATTTTCCATATAGCGCTGTAAAGAAGATTCCAGATGCAGGAAATGAGGACTATTGTGTTATCAAAAGACGGAAACCGGACCAGCTTGTTCATCCAAAAAGGGGAATCAGCTCTTTTCATTTTGTATACAGTAAGGGAAAGTTATAACCCGTCACTTTTTTTTTTTTCTTTTCACCATCTGTGTCCCATTGGGGAGATTTCCCTTCACTTCCTGCCCCGTAGCCAAACAGGAAGTGAGGAAGTCCCTGAAAATGAAGGGAAATCCTTGGGGAACCCCCAGGTCACCAGAACTAGTGTGGCCCATTGGAAGATTTCCTCTCTATTACTTTTCTGTGGACAGCCCAAAATTTGGGATTTTCTTTTAACATGCTGTTGTCCATACGTTTTAATTTGACCCTCAAAGTACATCTAGAAGGCCACAAAATTTGTGTATATATATATATATATGTGATATATATATATATATATATATATATATATATATATATATATATATATATATATTTTTTTTTTTTTTTTTTTTTTTTAAAGTGGAACTTTGCTTTCTTGTTTAATTTTTTAATGCTTGGGGGGTGAAAGTGATTTTTCAGCAGAATAAAGCATGGATGAATTGGGAGAGGGGGGGGGGGTTTGAGTTGAATATTAAAATGGAATTAAATAGCATTTTTGGCTTGTGGTGCTCCAAGGTTGTGTAGTTTCTGCTTTAAAGCGGAGCTCCACCCAAAAAAGGGCAAGTTCTGCTTTAGGGCTCGTCCCCAACATCCCCCCCTCCCCCCCGCTCCTCTTGAAGAATTGGCACTTTTGAGGAGCGGGTGCCCAATTTTGGCACACTGACAGGTCCCGGAAGACTGCATCCACCAGTCACCAGGTGCAGCGCGACTCGCGCATGTGCAGTGGGGCGCCCGGCTGTGAAGCCGCAAGCTGTCACAGCCGGGTGCCCATAGTGAAGATGCCGGGGACTGAAAACAGCGGGTGAAACTGACTGGGGTGAGAACACCGCTGGACCCTGGGACAGGCGATTGGCTGTTTTTTTTTTTAAAGTCAGCAGCTACAGTTGTTGTAGCTGCCAGGGTGGAAAAAAAAAAAAAAAACTGAATACACACACACACACACATACATACATATACATATATATACATATATATATATATATATATATATATATATATATATATATATATACACACACACACACACACACACACACACACATATACACATTCAACCACTAGGAACAGACGATCACTCTGTACTCCCCTGACAGAACGGGGATCTGTCTGTTTATATTGACAGATCCCCATTCTGGCTCTCGGTGGAGCGATCGTGGGTGGTCGGCGGATATTGCGGCCGCCGCTCACGCGCATCTGCTCCCTGCTGTGCAGCGGGCGCCTGCTATAGCTTGTTTAAAGGCCCAACGTACAGCAAACAGCGATTTGCGGGAACGAGACGACCTGCTGCAGTATAATGACGCCGGCTGGTCGGCAAGTGGTTAAATCAAGTTGATTTAAAGTGGAAGTAAAACCTCCTGTTGTTTTCAGCCAAGGAAGCTGCCATCTTTGACTCTGTTTAATCTACAACTGCCATGATGCTGCACATGTGATCAATTATGACACCGGCCATTGGATGGTTTGACAGTTTGGTTGAGAGCACAAACCAATGGGAGTGCTGCATTTCCGGCACATGCCGGAAATTAAACTTTATGGCTGGGTTTACTACCGCTTTAAATAATAATTTTTAAAGAGCAACTGTGTATATATATACAAAAAACTAAAAACAGTAAGGCCCCTTTCACACTGGGGCGGTGGGGGCGTCGGCGGTACAACAGCGCTATTTTTAGCGCTGCTGTACCGTCGTTCTTGTAGCTGAAAAAAGGGTTAAAATCCCTCGTACAGCGCGGCCATTGATTTCAATGGGCAGGAGCGGTTTAGGAGCGGTGAATACACCGCTCCTTCACCGCTCCAAAAAAGCGGTTTGCAGGACTTTTTTCACCGCCCTGCCTGCGCACCGCTTCAGTGTGAAAGCCCTCAGGCTTTCACACTGAACAAACAGCGGAGGCTGTTTAGGGGCGGTTTGCAGGCGGTATTTTTAGCGCAATACCGCCTGCAAACCGCCCCAGTGTGAAAGGGGTCTAAAGTTAGTCCAATTTTTTTGTACAATGTGAAAGATGATGTTACGCCACGAGAATCGTGAGAGAATTGCGATCTTTAATCTAAACAAAAAAAAACTGCAATTCTATGTAAATTCAATGTAAATGATGCAATATAGAACAGTAAGACTATAATGAAAAGTTGCGCCAAATTCTTCTTTAGAACTCTATAGGAACGTTATCTGGGCTCACTGAGAAGACACAAAGTTTCCTTCTAATTGGTTTCTCAATCCAAAAACGGATATCTAACTTTGGGTAAGATGATGAAATGTTCTCATTGCATTGTGGGATATCCTAGACCCAACACAGTTACATCACTGATGAGAAAAAAAAAAGTGACACCACAGAACAAAAGTTTAGTTTCTGTTCCCGGCACTCAGACACCTGAAGATCTCAAAGCTGGGATTTGCAATTAGCGGAGCTCCAGCTGTTGTAGAACTACAAGTCCCATGAGGCATAGCAAGACTCTGACAGCCACAAGCATGACACCCAGAAGCAGAGGCATGATGGGACTTGTAGTTTTGCGATAGCTGGAGGTCTGCTAATTGCCTATCCCTGTCATAAAGCAATCAGGTTATCAAAAATGATACTGTGTGTTTTTTGGGGGTTTTTTTCATACCTGGGCAGAGGCGGCAAACCTCCATCAGCTGCCGGCCTTCCATACCAACCCTCTGCCCTCCATATGTTCTAAGGACCTGTCCACACCACAGGAACATGCTGTGCGTTCCACAATGCGATCCCGGGAGCAGTGCGATTTCAGCCGATTCATTAGAATGGGCTGCAATCTCGCCATACCGCAGCAAAAAGTACAGCGTGCGCTACTTTGCAAGACTCCGCATCCAATTCGCAATAGCAGCAGTACCAATACCAATTGGCTCCTCTAAGGAGCCGGTTCACACATCTCTGCTGCGGCTCCGCTGCGAATTTGCACCGACTTCTGTGCATCTTTTGGTCCATTTCAGGCTCAAATTCAGCCAAAAAATTCAGGGCTAAAATCGGACCTGAAAACGGTGAAGGACGACGCACCGGACCCCCCGCTGTGAGCCGCATGTGGCTTAGATGTGAACCCAGCCTTAAGTATGGAAAGGCCGGAGGACCGACATGACAGCAAAGCAATTCATCAAACACTAAGGCCCCATAATACACACCATTAGATTCTCTGCAGATTTTTGTCTTCACCGAACCCAAGTAGTGCAAGGGCCGGCCTGATTGTATACAAAGGGAAACTCTTAGCCTGGGTTCACACATGTGCGGTGCGAATTGAAGCTCAGGTTTCACTGGGAAGATAAAAATCAGTTGTTCAGAGGTTCCTCTGCGTTGTAGCTAGGGCTGGGGAAAAAACAATTTAAATCTTAAATCGAGTTGAGAGGTCAAATCGATTTAAAATTTAAGCAAATCGATTTTTTTAGATTTTTTTTTTTCACCGCGCCGGTCCCGAGGCGCTGCGGGCATGAGTTTTTAGGCGAGGCCGCGGCTTCAGGGTTAGTCCGCGGCTACGGCTGGACGCCGCGGACTAGGCCGAAGCCGCGGCCTCGCCTAAAAACTCATGCCCGCAGCGCCTCCAGACCGGCGCGGACACCGCGCCGGGCCTGAAGAGCTGCGGGCAAGGAGTTTTTAGGTGACGCCGTGGCTTCGGCCTAGTCCGCGAGGCCGAAGCCGCGGCCTCGCCTAAAAGCTCATGCCCGCAGCGCCTCGGGACCGGCACGGTTTCCAAAAAATAAAAACTCGATTCGAATCATGAAATCGAGTTTTTTTTAAGAGAATTGAAGATATTTTTTTTTAAAGAAAATCTCCCAGCCCTAGTTGTAGCTGCGGATCAGTGAGGGGGGGGGGGGGGGAGGTGTAGTGAGGAGAAGGAGAAAATCCATGTTCAGAACGCAATGCATCTGCGAATCAGATGCGTTCCCATAGAAGATAATGGGCTTGTAATTCGCACAGCAATGCCCAGAAAATGCACACGTTTTTTGTGCAATGTGCAGTGCGAATGCAACGCACATCTGTGAACCAGATACATTTATATGAATGCATTTTAAAATGTCCTTCGAATTGGATGTGGTGTAAGCTGCATCTAATTCGCATAGGTGTGAACGGGGGCTTAAGGTTTAACCTCCTATTATATGGTTTTGGTAAATCTGAAGACAAAAATCTGCAGAAAATTTAATAGTGTGTATGGGGGTCTCAGGTCTGGCCATGTTCGTTTGGAGCCTGCTACACGCAGCTGTCTGAATACCCAAACAGTGACTGCAGCTGACAATTTTCCACCCGGCTCCTTCCTTTTTCCCCAATTTTGTCGGGATGTTTGTCAGGCCGGGTGGGGTCAAGGGGGTCACCCAAGACAAGTCAGCAGGAGCTGAAAAAAAACCAAAACAAACGTGAACCATGTATGGCCAGCATAAGTATTTCTTTAACCACTTCCCAACCGCCGCACGCCGATATACGTCGGCACAATGGCAGCGGTGGGAAAATAGGCGTACCTGTATGACCCCCTTAATTGGCGGGGCTAGCGGGTGCGCGTGCCCACCGCGTACAGCGCGACTGTGCCCGCGGGCTCGATGTCCGCCGGTGTCCCGCCGATCGTGTCACGGAGCCGCAGAACGGGGAAGTGCCTATGTAAACAAGGTCTTTCCCCCTTTCTGCCTTGTGACATGACAGACATCACTGCTCTCTGTGTTTGGGAGCAGTGATCGATGTCATGTGAGTGGTAGCCCCTCCCCCCCACAGTTAGAATCACTCCCTAGGACACACTTAACCCCTTGATCGCCCCCTAGTGTTAACCCCTTCACTGCCAGTGTCATTTATGCAGTAATCAGTGCATTTTTATAGCACTGATCGCTGTATAAATGACAATGGTCCCAAAATAGTGTCAAAAGTGTCCGCCATAATGTCGCAGTCACAATAAAAATCGCAGATCGCCGCCATTACTAATAAAAAAAAAAAAAAAATATATGATCAAAAATGCCATAAATCTATCCGCTATTTTGTAGATGCTATAACTCACCATAGAAACAGTCCGGATGCACTCCAGATGCTTCTTTGCATGCGTGTTTTTGATGCGTTTTTGATGGTCCCGTGCATTTCCCCCCCTTTTTTTTTCCTTAACCTTAAATAAGAACATGGGTGTTGTTCCGGTGCGTTCCCATGAGTTTTTGATGCTTTTTACAGCGTTCTATTACAGTCCAGTGCAGGAAAAATGCAGCATGTTCTACTTTTTTTCTGGAACTGAAACGCACTGGTGTGAACTATGCCGTTGAAAACCATATAACCTACTTTCTATGCATTTTTGATGCAGAAAAAAAAAAAAACGCACTGAACTGCATGTGGTGTGAACTGGCCCTTATTGCGATTTTTTTTAACCACAAATATGTAGAATACATATATTTTTGGGGGGATATTATAGCAAAAAGTAAAAAAAATATTGCTTTTTTTCAAAATTATCACTTTTTTTTTTGTTTATAGCGCAAAAATAAAAACCGCAGAGGTGATCAAATACCACCAAAAGAAAGGTGTATTTGTGGGGAAAAAAGGATGTCAAGTTTGTTTGGGTGCAACGTCGCATGACTGCGCAATTGTTAGTTAAAGCGACGCAGTGCCGAATCGCAAAAAGTGCTCTGGTCAGGAAGGGGGTAAAATCTTCCAGAGGCCGGGCTCGTTTAATTAATTATGATATGGAAACTTGGATTGCTTCCGAAGCTTTTTTACTTACAATTACTACAAACTGCTGCTAGAAAACAGTAAAATGTGTTTCCCCTCTCGGTGCTCTCGCTGGGTTCTTCTATACTAAGCCGGTCACCTTTATCTAACATGTCATCTGTACGGTTATTACAGCCCTACCTCTTCCCTGCCCTATTGCCTGAATAACGCATAGCATGGAAATCTGTCATCCTTATTACTACTATTGCCACATACACAAATGAGCAATCCGCCACCATACCTCCCCCATATAGAATGTAAGAGGAAAAACCTCCTACTCATCTGACTGCAATATACAATGAAAGGAAAGATCGAGTAACGTATAAGGGCCGGGGTCACACCACATGCAGTCCGGCCAGTTTTTATTCTGCATTAAAGGAGAAGTACGGGGAAAAATCGTTTAGCTCCAGTTTAAGAGGGGGGCGGGGCAGAGCAGACGGCGGTGACCGACAGTCCTGAGAACCGAGCGATCAGTGATGTTTAATCGCTCAGTTCTCAACCTAAAGCCCCAATACACACCGTTAAGATTTAATGCAGATTTCTGTCTTTAGATTTACCAAAACTGTGTAGTGGAAGGGCCCGGGCCTGATTGCATACAAATTAAGGTTTGACCTGCTATTATATGGTTTTGGTAAATCTGAAGACAAAAATCTGCAGAAAATCTAATAGTGTGTATAGGGGGGGGGGCCTTAGAGGCGCCGGGGGGACAGATGCAGCATCCACCTGGGTAAGTAAGAATAGATAAAACGAAAACCCCATTAATTCGCTTTTAAAAACGCATGGACAGCGTTCAACATTTATTCCAATTGCCCAACCTCACTCTGGTAGAGTCAACATAAAGTAGAACAAGCTGCGTTTCTGTATAGAACACATCTGGATTAGGGTTGCACCGATAATTTTTTTTTTTTTTTTAATCAGTGAGTACGGTTAATCCGTGCAACTGATTCTTTGCAGTGCTTTTTGAACCTATTCATTTTGTATTGGCTCCCCAGGTATAAGTTTTAGGTAACGGAGCATTTACACCAGGGGAGGCCCCTTCATTAACTACCTCAATACCCGGGCACTTACACCCACTTCCCGCCCGGCCTATAGCAGAATGACGGCCCGGCGGTTGGTTCAGTTATCCTGACTTGGCTTGATATGACGTCCAGCAGGATAACAGCCGCCGCGCGCCCGTGAGGGGGGGGCGCGCATCACAGCGGTCGGTGGTGCGGCGTGTTAGTCTGAAACACAGCTACACCGATCTCAGTAAAGAGCCTGTGACGAAGACTCTTTACCACGTGATCAGCCGTGTCCAATCACGGCTGATCACGATGTCAACAGGAAGAGCCATTGATCGGCTTTTCCTCGCTCGCGTCTGGCAGACGTGAGTAGAGGAGAGTCAATCGGCAGCTCTCCTGACAGGGGGGGTCTGCGCTTAATGTTTATCAGCACAGCCCCCCCTCGGATGCCCACCCAGGAGCACCAGGGATCGCCACTACACTGGACCACCAGGTATGCCACCCTAGACCACCAGGGATATGCCAATCAGTAGCAATTTAAAATGTCTGCCAGTGCCACTAGTGCAGTCTATCAGTGCCAGCCCATCAGTGCCAGCCCATCAGTGCCAGCCCATCAGTGCCAGCCCATCAGTGCCAGCCCATCAGTGCCAGCCCATCAGTGCCAGCCCATCAGTGCCAGCCCATCAGTGCCACCTTTTAGTGCCACCTTTTAGTGCCACCTTTTAGTGCCACCCATAAGTACCCATCAGTGCAGCCTTTCAGTGCCCAGTGTCACCTATCAGTGCCCATCAGTGCTGCACATCAGTGCCGCCTATCAGTGTCACCCACCAGTGCCGCCTATCAGTTCCCATCAGTGGAGGAGGAAACTTACTTATTCACAAAATGTTATAACAGAAACAAAGAAAAAAATTTTTTTTTCAAAATTTTTGGTCTTTTTTTTTTTTTTTTTATTCGTTTAGCAAAAATAAAAAAAATAAAAAACGCAGAGGTGAAAAAATATCACCAAAAGAAACTCTATTTGTGGAAACAAAATGATACAAATTTAGTTTGGGTACAGTGTAGCACGACCGCGCAATTGTCATTTAAAAAGTGGCAGCGCCGATAGCTGAAAATTGGCCTGGGCAGGAAGTGCCCGGTATTGAAGTGGTTAAGAGCGCACGGGGGCCGCCTCCTCTATTCATGCATCCGGCCCCTTTCAGGATGCCGGGCGCATGAATTCCTATGGCGGGGGTGTTTTTTTTTTTTTTAAGCACCTGATTAGAGCCAGAGGCTCTATATAATAGGCTTCAAAATAAGGTGGGCTCGGGGTGCAGAGCATTGCGTCCGGAGCCCACCCAGGTGTGTAAGAATAGCAAATACATTTTTGCTACTTTAACATAGAAGCAAATCGGATTCCAATCTCTCCACCATGGCCAAGACCAAAGAGCTGTCCAAGGATGTCGGGGAGAAGATTGTAGACCTACACAAGGCTGGAATGGGCTACAAGACCATCGCCAAGTAGCTTGGTGAAACAAAATAACTGTCACTCTCCCTCGGTCTGGGGCTCCATGGAAGATCTCACCTTGTGGAGTTTCAATGATCATGAGAACGGTGAGGAATCAGCCCAGAACTACACAGGAGAATCTTGTCAATGTTTTTAAGGAAGCCGGGACCATAGTCACCAAGAACACAATTGGTAACACACTACGCCGTGCCTTTAGCTTCAGCTGTCCCTGACATCCTGCAAGTGCAAGGATCTCCCTGCTTCCAAGCCTGGCAATTTCCGGGGTTTTAGCGAGGCAACTTTTCTCCTTACTAGAGGAAGCCGCACCTGAGGACCTGCAGTGCAAGGATCCCCCTGCTTTCAAGCCTGGCAATTTCTGGGGTTTTGGTGATGTCACTGTCCTCCTTACTGGAAAGGAAGCCGTAACTAAAGACCTGCAGTGCAAGGATCCCCCTGCTTCCAAGCCTGGCAATTTCTGGGGTTTTGATATCACTGTTCTCCTTACCGGAGCTCCTTACCGGAGAGGAAGCCGTTACTGAAGACCTGCAGTGCAAAGTTCCCACCGCTTCCAAGCCTGGCAATTTCTAGGGTTTTGGTGATGTCACTGTTCTCCTTACTGGAGAGGAAGCCGTAACTGAAGACCTGCAGTGCAAGGATCCCCCTGCTTCCAAGCCTGGCAATTTCTGGGGTTTTGGTGATGTCACTGTTCTCCTTACTGGAGAGGAAGCCGTAAATGAAGACCTGCAGTGCAAGGATCCCCCTGCTTCCGAGCCTGACAATTTCTGGGGTTTTGGTGATGTCACTGTTCTCCTTACTGGAGAGGAAGCCGTAAATGAAGACCTGCAGTGCAAGGATCCCCCTGCTTCCGAGCCTGACAATTTCTGGGGTTTTGGTGAGGTCACTGTTCTCCTTACTGGAGAGGAAGCCGTAAATAAAGACCTGCAGTGCAAGGATCCCCCTGCTTCCAAGCCTGGCAATTTCTGGGGTTTTTATGTCACCGTTTTCCTTACTGGAGAGGAAGCCGTAACTGAAGACCTGTAGTGCAAGGATCACCCTGCTTCTACTAAATTCATTCCATAGATTCCTGAAGCCTTCTCCACTGCTTCTTAAATACTACTCCACCAGTCATCAGCAGGGCAGATCCAAAATGAGGAAGCAGAGCCCTGCCTCTAACAAGATGGCTGCCTCCACACAGACACAGAACAAGGCATGGCAAGTCAACTATAATCAAGATAATCAAGATCAGCTACAGGAAATGCCGGTGACTAGTCCATTGCTATTTGGGCAGAGCTTCCACATTTCAGGAACCGTTCCAGGAATATGAGTCACTAGGTAATGAGAGATGGATCAGAATAACCTCCCTGGGGCCGGCACTATTATAATCCTAGACAGCTTTTCTTTCTTCAAAAGGTTTTCCTTTTTAAAAAACGCAGATCGAGTTGGCTGATAACAGACCACTGTTTAAAATAATAATAATAATCACGCGGTCCGGTGTGTGTAGTAAATATTAAATGATATAATACATTAAAGGTGGATTCTTATCAGCACTGTACCAGTATACGGGTTAGACAAACTTCTTCCCCAGGCTGATTGTTTTTGTGAAACGATCGCCCTCACCTACATATGAAGTGCCCAGTCATGGCAGAATAGGTGGGCCGAGAAAGCCAAAAGCAAAAAGGTGAGAAATCCGTCTCCCTGTTTTACTAGAAGAATGAAACGTGATTGGTAGCTGCAATTATGTTTTCCAATGTGAAAGTGATTGTAAAGGTTATTTTTTTTTTTAACCAGCAAACATGTTATACTTACCTGCTCTATGCAAGCGTTTTGCACAGAGCGGCCCCGATCCTCCTCTTCATTGGATGCCCCCCCCCCACGGAGACCCGCTTTCCCTGGGGGCACTCGTGCAGGAACTCTCCCACCTGCTGCATCTATTGACAGAGAGCAGGACTCGGACCCCCCCCCCCCCCCCCCCCGGCTCTCGTGTCACTGGATTTGATTAACAGCAGTGGGAGTGCCAATGGCTCCTGCTGCTATCAATCTATCCAATGAGGAGCTGGAGCTGCTGGGCTTGTGCTCGTCGCTGGAACGATCGGGTTCAGGTAAGAAAAAGGGGGCCGGGGGGGCTCTGAGGGGCAGCTGCAGCACAGAAGGTTTTTCACCTTCACCAGCCTGGGTGAAAAGAAAATATATAAAAGTCAGCCTCTACAAATACTGAATCTGCTGACTTTAATATAAAGGACACTCACCTGTCCAGGAACCCCAGGATGTCGGCACCCACAAGCTGACCCGTCCATCGGCTCCGGGTGAAGGCGCCGGCATCCTTACTAGGGCTGCAACTAACAATTATTTTCATAATCGATTCATTGGCCGATTATTGTTTTGATTAATCGGATAAAATCATTAAAAAAAAAAAAAAAAAGGTAACATGCAATTCTTTCGTTTATTTAAAGTGATAATGAAAATTATGGGGCACTATTCCTGCCCCCCCCCCCCAGCAACACCAATGGGGCACTATCCCCCCCCCCCAGCAACACCATTGGGGCACTATCCCCCCCCCGCAGCAACACCAATGGGGCACTATCCCCCCCCCCGCAGCAACACCCATGGGGCACTATCCCCCCCCCCGCAGCAACACCCATGGGCACTATTCCCCCCCCCCAGCAACACCCATGGGGCACTATTCCCCCCCCCCAGCAACACCCATGGGGCACTATTCCCCCCCCCAGCAACACCCATGGGGCACTATTCCCCCCCCCAGCAACACCCATGGGGCACTATCCCCCCCCCCCCCAAAGCAACACCCATGGGGCACTATTCCCTCTCCCCCCCCCAGGCAACACCAATGGGGCACTATCCCCCCAGCAACACCAATGGGGCACTATTCCCACCCCCCCAGCAACACCAATGGGGCACTATTCCCACCCCCCCAGCAACACCAATGGGGCACTATTCCCACCCCCCCAGCAACACCAATGGGGCACTATTCCCACCCCCCCCAGCAACACCAATGGGGCGCTATTCCCACCCCCCCAGCAACACCAATGGGGCGCTATTCCCACCCCACCCCCTCCCCAGCAACACCAATGGGGCGCTATTCCCACCCCCCTCCCCAGCAACACCAATGGGGCACTATTCCCCCTCCCCAGCAACACCAATGTGGCACTATTCCCCCTCCCCAGCACCACCA